>JABTTQ020002857.1:0-89163 GCA_016081115.2 Rehmannia glutinosa
AAACTCTAAGACCGAATGATGAAAGACCGCACAACCTGGGACACCAAAGACTTGACTTCCTGAGATTTTAGTATTTAATATTTTGACTATTTTCAGTTTATTTCCACCAAAAAGGTGTTAAACATTTACTTACATTTGGGTCATGTTTTCGCCGGGCGTATGGAAAGATTTATCATTATAATGAATAAAAATACTTTAACGTTTCTACTTTGATATTGTGGCGAGTTAATCGGCCACATATGGCCAAGGCCAATGATCGATTGGGTGCTCAACAAACCTCATCTTTCCGGATAAAGGCCGGATGGGAGGGCCTCTCATGGGGTCCTCATAAATAACCTCCTCCTAGCTAAGATCCCGAGAGGGGAAGACCTCACCGACTAAGATCCCAAAAGGAAGACCCTTCCAAATAAGACCACCGGACGGGAGGGCCTCTTCTGAGGGGGTCCTAGTAATTCACCTCCCGCGGCAAGACCTCGATGGAGGAGAAAACCTCACAGAGCTAAGACCGGGTAGGATGACTCTTCCTAGGCTAAGCCCCGGATGGAGGGGCTCCTCACGGCGGTCTTAGTAATTAACCTCTTCCGATTAAGACTTTGGAGGAGAAGATCTCACCAAGCTAAGACCGGGATTAGGAAGACCCCTTGAGTTAAGACACGGATTGGAGGGCCTTGTCATAAGGGAGTCTTTAGTAAAAACAATTCTCCTCCGGCTAAGACCCGGAGGGAAAGAGCTCCTCACAAGAATCCCCTGAATTCTTCTTTCACGATGGAAATGTGCAAGAAAAAGAAGGCAAAAATGCTAACACATATGGGAAAATATAAAAATAAAGCAAAAACTTGGAGAAAACTCCAGGAGACGCCTGATCCTGAGCTTCGAAAGGCGCGCCAGAATCCCGAACAGCGCCCTCTTAGGGTTCAGGAAGGGCACTTCCTAATATTAAAACACAAGATATAAATAAGTCTCCCACAATAAGTCATATGCAAATATTACACGTAAAGCATGATAAATGAAAGCAAAAAAATATGCATAAGGAAGATTTAAGATCATCCCCCTGGGGCAATTAAAACATCTTAAGACAAAAAGAGAAAGCAAGAAATATCCAAGTATGTGAAGCAATCCCCAAAGAGGTGGCTGGAGTCAAGGTCCATCGAGGCCGAAAAATAACTATCACTACTCAAGTAGGGGGCGCCTATCTTTATCAACAACATCGACCTCTCCATCCTCCTCATCGAGTTGTTGTAGTCCAAGATGTCAATCACCTCACTAGAAAGCCTTTCCACGCCGCCGTAGAAGTTTCCGGCATTGGGAACATCTCTATTAAAGAAGATGTAAGACTCCTCAAGAACTCTAAGTGATACTCAGTAAGCTTCAGAAGCCTCAATCGAGTGGGACCTCTCCCGAGCCAAAGAATTCAGCGCCAAATCTAAGTAAGACGAAAAAGATGTCACATGTCTTCGATTCATGGTCGTTCGGGCCTTCGCCTACTTAAACTCCTTGATGATTCTGGGGACATCTTGCTCTCTCATGTTGCGCCTTTTGTCAAGCTCTTCACCTTATCCCGAAGATGATGATTCTCCGCTCTCGTCACCTCGCCATGGTTCGAAACCGTTGTAGGTTCAATCTACAATGAAATTTTACAAGTCTTAGCCAAGTGAAAAGCCAAAGAATGAAGAATGAAGATACAAATTAACCATGGAAGCTTACCCGAGCAACATCCTCGCAAAAGGTGAGTCTCGATGTCCTTGAAGGATAGAGACCGAGGACATGACCGATCATCATCTGAGACAAAGTTTTCTCAGATCGGGCGTAGCCCAAGCTAGAATCGCATAGTTCCAATGGGATGAATCCCCTCATTACGATTCACTCTGCTAGAAAAAAGATAACTCGGGGAACAAATGAGTCTCAAAAGTAGTAACACCAAGCTCCGTCCTCTAGCCTCTTCCCCAGTTGGGCACGAAGGAGGACGGGGAGTAGAACAACATCAATGCACTGAGTCACTAAAGCGAGATCTCGGGCATCGATCACTCTCCCCCGTAATGAAGGCGTGACCTCGCTCTTTGTCACCCCGGGCGTGGGTGCTTTAGCTCCCACAAAGAGAGACTTTCCTTTGGACTTCTCATTTTGCCGGTGTTATAACTCTCCTAACACGAAAAACAAGCAAGAAGAAATATCGAAAAATATAGCAAAATAATATACAAGTAAAGAGGGGAAGAAATATAAAGAAGAAAGATGGTGGGATACCCAAGAACTTCCTAACATTCGTAAAACTCTTAAACAATCCCGGATCTATAAACTTCCACCATTTCCTTTCGGAAGAAGGAGTACCTTGGTCCGTCATAACTTCCAAAACCCATTCATGAGGGAGCTCCCAACCATTATCCCTCACGTAAAAAAGTCCTCCTTCCATAGCCCACCGAGCAGGGGTTAAAGCCCTCAAGAAACTTGCATCAGGGCGCGGAAGAAGTGGAAGAAGGTGTCACTGTGGAGACTTCCGGGCATAGAACAGAGAATGAACTCCATCTATAGTCGAATCAAGCCCAATTTGCCGCATTACATGCTCATAAAGACAGATACATGCATAAGCATGAGAAATCAATCGACCTACACATGCTCCCACACATCTAAGGGGCGGCGATGAGGAAATTATCGGGAGGAAGAACAAAGCCAACGAGAGAATCAGAAAGGTATACAAATGATGAAGCCCTCGGGTGGATGAGTAAGTTTATTGCCCAAACCCGGGCCAACATCATAAAATCGAAAGAAGCTCTAGTCGCTCCTAGAGCTACTGAGCCAAACAAATGATACTCGAATGGCCAACTCTCCTGAAACAATCGCCTCAATCCCGAGGAGGAGGCTCGTGTTGATACTTGGGATGGTGGACTTCTTGGGGACTATCTTCCCCGGACTCGCCTCGGAAGACTCATCACTTGAGCTCGAATCGACTCAAGCTTTATCTCTCCTTCTCCATCAAAACACAACTCGGAGCGAGAGGAGGAATATCAAAATCCATGGAGAAAGTTGGAAATGAAATGACGAGTAACCCAAGTAACACCTCGACCTCCAAGTGGAACGGAAGAAATACCGAAATCCGGATACGACCAAATATATGAAAACTCAGGAAGATGGGGGAGACACGAGAAGAAAAATGAGCCGGGGCTTGGGATGCCCTCGGGGTGCCCTTCTCCACCGAGAGGTGCCCGAGCGCGCTCTTGTGGTCGGGCGCCAAGGGGGTGCCCTTGCCCACTCCAAGGAGGCGCCTCGGGGCGCCCTTTTTCTCGCCTTTGGAACTCCCATCTCTCTATTCGCCGACACACTCCACTCTCACTCCAACTCTCTATGGGCTCTCACATCAACTCTCACTCAACTTTCAAGAAATTTTCTAAGTCTTCTACAAAGCAAAAAATTTCATAGTTAAATAGTAGAGAGAGAAATATTACATTTGGAATAAATGGTCACAAGCTCTCCTTCACGTTTCTTATGAAAAAAGTGGTCAAAGATTCTCCAAAGCAAGACAAGAAATACAACAAGACAATCCGGATATTTCTACACGGATTAGCTCCCGTACTACTTCATCCCTCTAAAGACGGAGTCGGGGCATATGTTGGGTGCAAAAAATGATATTTAATGAATTAATATATAATTCAATATATATTTATTCAATATTAATTGCCCAATGGGATCTTAATATAAAATAACCCATCCCAAGGTGTATGGGATCGCCCATAAGGCCGATTTCTCCTATGCGGACTGGCCCATCGGACGAAATATCTTATACGACCCAAAGGCCAATCTCCAGCTATAAAAGGTCCCTCCTATTCATTTGTAAGTTAATTAATTCATATTTTTCCTACGCATTTAATTCAAGATTCAATTACTATTTTATTCTCTCGTTCACCATGTCGACTTGAGCGTCGGAGGGGCCTCTATGGGATAATTCCCGGGCCCTCTAACGTTGGCGCATTTGTGTAAGTAAGTTCCCGGTCGAAGGATTTTCCGGCTCTCGGACAAGAAGACTTGAAGACTTTCCTTTCGGGAAGAAGGATTTCATCAACCCCGTTGACTTGGAGTGATCGCCCTAAAAAGCAAAGAGATCAATATTTCATAAATATTTATATGTATTCAAAACTTTCATAGTTTTATTGAAAAGTGTCTCGGGCTTTTTTTTCCAAAGATAAAGGAGAATGTGACATTATGTATGTTAGCAATCTAGGTGGAAACAAGAATCACTTATTTACATGTATAAAGTGGATCGAAAGTATACCTATTTGCAAAAGTGAAACTATTGATTCACGTAGTTGATATGTGTAAAATATTTGTGCATTTTGGGGCTTAAAATGATATATAATTGATGCATTTGCACGCATATTTGATGTTTTTACTTGGTTTCCTTAAGAGGAGTGATATTATGGATTCTTGTCAAATTTGCGAGAAAATTGAGCTAAATTGGACAAAAAGTGATAGACATTCAAAGATATGTCAAAAGACAAGGTAAGAGTAAAGATGTGAAGGAAAGAAGCATGGACGGGTCGAACAAAGGGAATTACTTTAAAAACATCCCATGCGCTAACATTTTAAAAGACTGGCAGGTTTTAATATGTTGGTCATAACGTTCTCTACAAAATTGATATTGAGCTGATTCAAGTGGCTATGGAATGCTAAGAGAAAGGACCACAACGTTTATGAAGACCCCAGGGGCAACATCACACGTGTACATGGACAAAAACCCATTGTACGGTCGTGTCAGAACAATCACACGGCCGAGTGTGTGAAGTGTTCAACGATTTTGAAAACAAAACCAATCACATGGCTAGACTATGTGATCGCACACGGCCGTGCGACTGTCTATGTTTGATTTTGTGTACTAACTGTTAGAATGTTACCAGGGATCTCTCAAATCACCTATATAAAGGGACCGAGCCATGGACGAAAAATATCAATTCATATATATTTGATTCATCACAAAATACACTAGGGTTAAACAAATCTATAGCCTTCGAGAGAGGAGGGCTAATCTATGAATAACACCACAAGGCCTTTCACATCTGCAAAAAAGCACAAGGGTTCAAGCTTGGAGGGAAGATCCATGCCGACAAGAAGGGATTTTCTTTCTTAGTTTAGATCCTTGTTTGCACCTAAACGATGTCAAACTATTTGATTTCATCTTTGTCTATGAATTTGTTATCAAATATGTTGGGCTAATCTTTTCGATCCGATAGCATAATCAAAAAATGGATTTATGTTAAATCTTTAATGATTGTTTTCTTAATTGATTTATGTGTTCATTATATGAATTCAAATGCTTATTTCTTGTAGATTATCCGATCAATAATTTTCATGTCATATTTGTTACTCCATAATCCGAGAGGTGAGTTCTAATAAACGAAAATCGGATTCAAACATAAATGGGTTGTTCGACCGCTAAACACCTATAAAAGTCTAACAATTACCGCAAGAGAACAAGATCAATTTTAGGGTAGCAAGTTAACCACAAGTTGTCTCTCAAGGAAGACTTAGCCGACAAATAATTATTATGTATCGCCATAAAATAAAAATAAATCATAAACACTCTAACCAAATTTGTGATTTTAATTAACTAAAGAAAAACAAATAAAAAGACCAATTAAAACTCAAATGCATTAAACCCGAAAAAAAAATAATATGGATGAAAGTCTAGAATTTATGATTCACCTCATCAAACCGTCTCATCCTAAAAGCCTTGCTTTGCCTCGCTTCTTTCTAGCCGAGCTTTTCTTTCATTCTTTCCCCTTCCCTAACTTGCAAGCAGAATATCAACTAATTGATCATGCGGTTAACAAATATTGCAAACATGTAAAAACAAGGCCTAGATCTCGATAACTCACGTATTCACATATTAGGTTATCCCTACATAATTTGCTATTTTCATTAAGCCAAGTTAGATAATACATCTCACTGAAGGTAAGAAAACAATCATAAACATTATCATGCAACAATAATAATCACCCAACAATTGAAATCATACAAAAGAGATGAAAAACTATTACATTTGGATTAAGCCGCAAAATAACTTCAATGGGAAGAACCAAGCAATCCCAATGTTGAATGAAAGAGAAAAATAACAAAAACTAAAGTTTAAAAGTGCTAAGTAATGAAAGTGTACGAAATTATGGATCCCCAAGTGCTATTTATAAGCCTAAAACCCTATACTAGGTGGAAGAATCCTAAAAAAGAAGAAAATGGATTAAAAAATTTGGAACTTTCCAACGGTGCGCGCCGCGCATATTGTGCACATCCACACAATGCTCCGCACACGTTCATGTGCGCACCGAGAAATCGTGTCGTGCTTCTTCCTTGCATGCGCGTGCGCACATGCCTAAGCATTCTCGAGTTGTTGTGTGCGCGTCACAAGACTCATACGCATGCGCACATTCTCGCCAAAGAGTGATGATGCGCCGCGCGCGTGTTATTGTTTCCTGTTGTCTCGCGTGCGCGCCGCGCCGACAACCTTGCGCGCGCGCCACACTTGTGCGGTCCCAAATCATCGTCCGGTTTTGTGATGCCCGATTTGCTGTTTTAGCCCGTTTTCAAGACTTCTTTTTACAAAAACCTATGAAAATAACAAAAATACCCTACGTATCACACGACACTATAAAAAGGAACGTAAAGACACAAAATACGCACAATCACACACACGTAAAATAGAAATCGCACAAAAATCACACATAAAAACGTGCAAAATAACTCCTCCACACTTAGCCTTTTGCTTGTCTTGAAGTAAATAATAATGCCCATAAACTCAACAAGAAATATTATGCTTATTTTGAGAATCAATTACTCCATAACATCATGTTCCATCTACCTCAGATTATTCCTCATTGATCTCTAACCTTCGCAATAGACTCACTCGGCTAACGTTAAACATTAATCAAAGTGTTTGGCTTTCCTCACTAAATTTTAAATTTATGTCAAAAGTTAAAACCCTTTTACTCACACAACAAATCACTAGCCATGTATATTTTTTCTTTTTTTTTTTTTTTGCTAGAACTTCCGAGATATTCTTCAACTAGGTATAAACTCCGGACGTTTTCCAAAGTCTCCTAGGGTGATTTCCCATACTTATGTTTGGCCGACGTTTACGTAAAAAGTCAAACATGGGGATCATGAATGCTCTTAGTTAGTGCAGCTTAACCAGCAGAGTATAATCTCGATTGTTCCAATTTTGTTTTTATATAGCTCTATAATGCATTTCTTTTATAGCTCTATAAAGCATTTATTTTTCGAAAGGCTAGCAGTTTGTGTACACGTAAATCAAAAATAGGGTTTTAACTTAATTCACATCAATGAAATCTTGTAATTCATACCCCACAACCTAGATTACTATTTAACCATCACCTAATTCGTTCATCACAATGGTTAATTCACGATTTAGTCAAATCCTTTGCATCAAGTTCACAATGTCATTTCCTAATTGAGGCTTGAATTAATGCATCTATTTTAAGTTAATTGAACAACACTATTATTAAACTTGGAATAATCAATAGGCAAAGTAAAATATAATCACAAGCAATCAACATACATTATCGATGACTAATTATCCCCCCTACACTTATATCACGCAATGACCTCAATGCGTAAAAATAAAAGAGAAGGAAAAAATACGTCCCGAAAAATGCGAAGATTGATAAGTGGTACAATAATCACATCCGCCTACAATTCTTCAAAAGTCATATGGAGAAGAAAACACAAAAGCCAAATAGAAAAACTAGGGTAATGAAAATTTAAAAATGCAAACATACGCACTTGAATTCAACACACACAAAAACAAAAAAAAAAGAGAAATAGAAAAAACAAACTTCACGGGGGCAATGTCGTTGATCATCCGCCCGGTGGCAGAGGGGGAAGAGGCGAGAAAGACATGTTGTCACGCCCTAACTCACCAAGCTATAATAACCAATATCTATTATTTATTAATGTATGCGGAATATTCATATAGTTATTACAAACCAAATGTACATCATAATAATTACAAAAACGTGAAAAGTTGTCCAAGTCTACAACTCCTTATTAGTACAACCATGGTTCTCTCGAAAAACACGTCATATAACCCTAGTGATACATCAAAACATTTAGCAACAACTCCCGTGAATCGCACTAGCTAATCAAATTAGAGAAATCCTCAATTTCTTCGTTTGTCACCGGATTATCGCCGAAATATATTTTAGGAAAATATATACGTGAGGGGAAAAACCTCCGTGAGTGGGTGCAAGTGTGCGGTGTGGCCTTGTAGAAAAGTTTAATGTTAAGAAAGATTCAATTAATTTTTATAAGTCAAATCGTTTTCAATTCAATAGCAACATGCACTCAATCAATTTGTAACACAATTAATTCAAATGTCACATTAACGGAGGACCGTTCCTTAACGGTAAGTGACCCCGCTTCTCCCTTATCACTCATTTATTGCGTTGGCGTAAAGAAGCACCCCCTTATCGCACCACACTACGGCTCGACTCTCCTTTGGGGCTCGCGAAGCCCGAGAAGTCATATTCCGGAATATACCGATCCTACGACCCACTTCAACCCTTAGAACACTCCGTCTTTAGGCGGTGGGATTTGGTCGTGGATAGCGTAGAACCTTTAAGACCGCAAGCCCTTGCACGACCAGCCGAACTCACCAAATTTATCCACACCATACTTGGGCCCGACACTTAACAAATAATTAAACAATACATTATATACCCGATGAGTGCAATGGAACTTAAAAACATACCTTATCATTTCAAAAGAAAAGGAACAATACATAGTTGAACTCAATTTAAAACACGCCAAGACAATTATTATTTGTAAAGTAACAAATTATACTCAATTCACTAAATTAAAGTTACACTGGAGGACAATTTACTTATTTAATGTAAAGTTCAAGCTACTTCCTTCTTTAATATAATACTTCTAATTTTATAACCAAAGATAGATGAGAATCTATTGGAAAGGTAATATAATATTTCTTACATGCTAATCTCTTCATTTTCATGACTATCTTTTAACTGATACACTAAAATTTTATATAATTGCACCACTAGCAGTTAGTCTTAGTGTCTTAAAACACTATCTAGTTTGAATAATAAATATTCATGACCTTGTAAGGATAATACCTTTAACTCTCAGGGTATAGCCGAACTAACTTCAAATGTTATATTTTGATTTCCTTTGTGCTTTAATTAACTGATAACTATGTTTGTTTAGAATGGCTTTCACGAATCAACTTACTTGAACTAAAAGAAAATTGATTAGTTCCATACTATATTTTAATTATATTACCCAACTAGAGATTGTAAACAACATTCTATCTGCAAAGGAATACGTTATTCCTAGACTCTAGCTGGCGTATAATTCACAGGGTGATAAGTAAATTCCTTAAGGTAGCTACTAAACATGGTTTAGAGTAAATCACATGACTTTTAGAATTCAGGCCAATTATATCAAGATATGAAATGTATTCTCATCACCAATTGGTTAATCTCTCCTTTGTACAACGACTAAGAATTAGAGGAAAAAAAAAAAAAACTGACAAAGCTCATAGTTATTCAAACAAGAAGGTGAATGGCTAGCTTGTAAGGATGTAACTCGCCCCGCAGCTCAAGGATGAAGTGCCACGGCACAGGTTGTTGGCACAGCGAAACTAAGGATAATTGCAGTTTAGGGTTTCTATTCGGTGGTTCCGTAGATCAATGATTTAAGGAATTAGTTGTGATTTTATACCCTAGAATCAAGAATATTCACCATAGTAGATGTATATATATTTTCTCCAGACTTTATAGTTATACACATCAAGAGAAGAACAAGAAAGTCACTCACAGATTGCGACTCGCGTGAATTTGGTTCTCGTTCTTCCTTTTCCTTCTCTACTATTTCTTCTTGTTGCTCTCACTCTATGTTGCCTTTTCTTTTATTCTTTCTTATCCTTTCTCTTTGCTATCTGTCTGTACGCATTCTAACTAATCATATATGTATATATAATAATTTTTATCAAACTAAAGCATGAGGTGGTGGTTTAAGTATATATATATATATATATATATATATATTTTGCTATGGCTGCTAATTATATTAACCATATATATGTATCAGTTTGTAGGCATTTGTTTTAATATGCTAATTATAAGAGTTGCATGCATGCCACGTACTAAGTAAAAGGGATTGCATGGTTATTTGAGAATGAATGCATGGTTCTTCTTTGTTAAATATTTGAACAAGTACACAACTACTTGTAATCTTATCCTCTTCCCTAAGTAGTTAGTGTTACACTTATCTTAAGCTATTTATATAATATTACTTATATGTTTCTCAATAAGATGAGAGTGTGTACTTATAAATACATACATTATACGTGTACATCCCTAATATGTTTAGATCAATTATAATATAAATAAATATAGGTTCCAGCAAAAATCCTAGGATACTTGGTACTTCAATAAGTAAATTACACGATCTTTTAATATATATATTTCCAAAATAAAATTTGGGTTGCACTCAAAGTTATTAACTTTATAAAATAAAAACTACCATTCAAAATAAATTCATATACAAAATTTACTATATTCCAAGTAGTCGAAATTTGGGGTCCTACATCCTTCCCTCCTTAAAAGAATTTGGTCTCCAAATTCTCCGCTTGAAACAAACTCAGGGTAGTGCTTTCGTACATCATCTTCTGTTTCCCAAGTGGCTTCTTCTAACTTATCGTGGTTTTGCCACACTATCTTAACCAAGGGAATATTTTTGTTTCTCAACTCTCGAACTTGGCGATTTATTATTTGCAATGGTTTCTCCTCGTATGTCAAATTCCCATTACTTGAGGAATGTTGTCCTTGATTATGTGCTGCGGATCGGATGATATTTCTTTAGCCTTTAGGACGTGAAAGACGTTGTGCATTCCTACAAGTTTTCGGAAGTTCTAAACGGTAAGCTACGGATTCCTATTCTTTCAAGTATTTTAAAAGGGCCAATGTATCCGGGATTTAATTTTCCACCTTTCTTGGAATGAATCATACCCTTCCACTACTAAAAAGCTGATAGACACCGGTTTTAAACCGGTGTCTATTAGTAAACCAACCGATGTTAAAGCCACTGGTGTTAAAAGTCTGAACTTCTTGACACGGTTTAAAACCGGTGTCTTTTCCTTCAAAGACACCGGTTTTAAACCGGTGTCTTTTCCTTCAAAGACACCGGTTTTAAACCGGTGTCTATTAGTAAAACAATCGGTGTTAAAGCCACCGGTGTTAAAAGTTCGAACTTTTTGACACCGGTTTAAAACCGTGTCGTTTTCCTTGAAAGACACCGGTTTTAAATCGTGTCGAGATATAAAATATCCGCTTTCAAAGGCCCTAATGTTAAAAGTTTATGTATTTGACACGGTTTGAAACCGGTGTCTTTGATGAATAGACACGGTTTTAAACCGGTGTTGTTTAATTTAAAGACATCGCATCAAAACCGGTGTCTTAATGTTTTTAGAAGCATTTTTAAAATGATTTACGCAAAGACACCGGTCCAAATCTGCAAAATCTCCATATAAATAAACAATTCATTATAAACTCCAATTCTAGCAACCATCATAATTACTACCAATTAAACATGAAATCCATTAATACTAAAGTCACAAATAGCCAAAATCCAATAAAAAGTACTAGTAGCGAAATTTCCTTTCGATAAAACAACTATAAATTCATAATCCAATTAATTCTATCAACCAACAAAAAGACTATATAATTCAACTACATGCAACAAAATCCATATGATCAATATAGCTCATGTCATTCAAGCTTTCAAAAATGTTCAAGCTTCTCCGTATGATCAACATATACCAAAAGTGGTGGGAGTTTGGATATCAGGTTCAGACATGAAACTTGGTTGATGCAGCAAATGTGAATAAGAGAACAAGATTTCCTCAGAATTGATTTGATTGCTTGGACCTGATCAAAAGATGGGGAAAAAGCATCAATAATTAGCATATATCATCAAAAAGTAAAGGCTTAAATTGTAGAGCAACCAAATAGAATTATTTTAAAAATGTACCTGTACCAGTATGAAAAGTGAGAGTGAAAAGTGCTCTCAGCCTTTATTTGGTTGCTCAAGCAAATCCCCATCAAGAATCCCTAAAAGAACCCTCCAAGAAAATAAAACCCAAATTACTGTTGTAGCTTAAGAAAACAGCTCGCAAATTCAAACCCAAAGAACTCTTTTTGTCAGCTTTTCTGTGTTACATACATTAGCTTAAGAACTCACCTTATCAAAGAATTTGGTAGGGGTCCTTGTGTTCCACCATGTCTTCACTGGTTACAACACAGCCATATACTTGATAAACTCTTTTTGAAGTTTGTCCATCTTGAGTATGATCTCTGGCCTGGCAACATAGATAAGTTTATATTACAAATAAATTCAATCCGATTTTTATTTTTTTCGAATAATATGAAGTCATGAACACACACAAAATAAAAGTGAAAAGAAGAACATAAGATAGAGATGTAGAAAATAGAGATGGAATAGAATATACAAATTTGTGCTTAATCATTTCTGTACAAAAATGTACAAGCAGAGATGGTTAAGAATGTGAAGATTATTTCTGTGATATAAAGATTCTATACATGGAAAGTCTTTCTGTGTACTTGCTAGATTTGGCCATTTCCAGACATATGAAAACAAATAAATAGAATCAAAACAATCAACTGGTAAGAAATTGCACGAAATATAAGAAATAAAATCAATTTGTTACAAAGAAAGAAATGCGAGAAAAATCTCAAATGAAGCTCATTAATAAAATCTTGAGGACGTCATAACTGAAAATTTCAGCTATCATCTGAATATTTTAGTTAGACAATCAAAGTTATTGCCTTTATACAAGTTATTGCCTTTATACAAGTATGAGATGTCAGGAAGTATCATCTCCAACTGCACCAACCATAAACAACGATTGATTATCTTAGTTATTAACATGAAGGTCATGGAGGAACATAAGCAATACCAATGTAATCACCTGGGGTTGTTTGATACCCAAAATGAAACCACATTCTGACAAGTCCTCTGATATCTCACAGCCAACATCCTCATAGAGTGCATCATTTATGTTGAGATAGACCTTCGACATAGTACATGCATTCTTCGATACAAGAACTTAAGGAATCGATACAAATTCTTAATGCATTCTTCAACCTCGGCATCATTGATTTTCCTGCCCAGAAGAATGAGAAAGAAAACAATCATTTATAGGAACTTACCAAGTTTAGAAAAGGGATTGCAAAAAGAAAATTTAGCTGACACAAATCCTTCCCCTAATGCAAAATCAAAAGAGTATATTACATCTTACACATAAGCCTTCATATACCTCCAACTTGCTATCATCAAGAGCACACAGAATCCTTAAGCCATGAAATTCATCATTAACATAGATATGTAAAAACAACATGAATATAATCAAGGCATTGAAAATTAGCAGACATAAGCCTTCCTATACCTCCTGCATGTTATCACCATGAAGACAAGATCCTTCATTATTAAAGCCATGAAATTCATCACACTGAAGAATCTTCATCTTCCCTTCCTACCATTATAGAAGAAAATCACCTTTAGAGAAAAAGCTGAACAATAAATTAGAAAGAAAATATACATGTTACTTTTTTTTTTTGTTTACCTTGGTTCCCTATGCAATACTATAGATTAGTAAGTATTCTCTTACAAATTAGAATATCAATGTCTCCAGCTTGCTTTTGCATTAGCTGTCACTCTGTTTTCTCCTCTGAACCTTTTTTTATACATTTTCAATTATTATCTACCTGTTATATCAAGGTTAGATACTATAACGGATCATTAAATAACAATCTACAGATTGTCAATAATGCATAACATTTAAGAGATTGTCATTTTCATCTCAAGAGCTTCACCCTGCAAAACAATGGAAAAGATTAATCAATGACTGCAGAAAACTAATACAATGACATCATGTAATTTTACAAGCAACATCAGTATTTTACAAATGCTATCTCCAAAATTATAATTGAAGTGAAGTCAAGTAAATGAACTACCATCTCTCAATATGCTGCTTTCTTGTAATTCTGATGGTTGATCATATTATATTTTGCCCTTCCATCTCCTTTCTATGGGTGAAAAGGAAAATCGCTTGAAGTAGTTAAAAGGGATCATTTTATTGTGAAAACATCTAAAGTCGAAATTATTAACTTGTCCCCAAGCATTATGCAGTCACACTGATAAAACTCAGAACAATTATGTAAAAGCAAATCAGAAAACTCTTCCCTTATTTTTTTCCACACTAAACTCGAAAGTCTTAACATAGAATAAAATATATGAAGCCAAAGCCAGCCTTTCTTGAACCATCAAATTCTACATAAAATATATGCAGAAAAACACAAATTTCGATAGCATATCCGTAACCCCTAAAATCCTATACTAGTCTTTTGCAAAGGATAAAAAGAAAAATCGGTTACAAAGCCTAAATTCCGCAGAGAATTATATACTTTTCTTTCTAATGTATCTATAACAGTAACTAAGTTAACAGGCTTCACACACTACAGTGTTGTATAATTAATATTCCAAAGCATATAGCCCGAAGCCTACCACATAATTAGAAAATATAAGAAGGAATTCAGGTCAAAGATACAAGTATGGAATAAGCCGTTCTTTACACTATAAGAGTGAAATTTGTCAGATAATAAGAATGAAAGTGGAATCAGGCAAATTTCCAAGTAAAAGGAATAATGTATCTAAATTCATAGTAAGTTTACATACCAGTGCAGAGGGCTCCTGCCATCATTATCTGGTACGTCAAAATCAGCGTGATATTTAGCTACAATGTGATTCAGGAATGCTGTTTGTCCATATTGAGCAGCAACATGGACCACCTGCAACCAAAATACTAATTAGATTTTTAAACAATTTAATATATGGCAACACAACCAAAATAATGCTTATATTTAATGCTTATTTCTAATGTAATAATTGGTTTATGAGATCACTATCATTTTTCCTTCGCATCCTTTCTTTTCAAGAAGTTGACGGGGCAAGAAATGAAATGCATATATTTTGTCAGCAAATATAAACCTGACCCTGGCAATATTAAGTCATTTGGGACTCAAAACAATGATAGAAGCCGCAAATCAAGAAGAATATGCAAAACACATGCGAATATGATGCATAGCAAAGCAGTTCTCGAGGAAAAAGTAGTCAACTGACATGTATAGATGAAAAGTGAAGCAATGGGGTCGTGAAGCTGGCCCAAAATAACCCAAGATCCACAGCTATGATAGATGAAGGTAGAGCTGTTGACACACCAAATGGAAAGATCACAAAAGGACGCTTATTACAGCAGACAGTGAAACCTCCCATGTGTAAGCTAGGACATGAATATGCATACAATAATTTCTAAGCAATAAAAATGTCCTAAAATTTAGATTTTTAAGAATCTTCCAAAATATAAATATTTAAGTTTGATAACTTCCAAGATAAAAAGAAGCAGATTAGAAACCACCCTACTTCATGATTTTAAAGTTATTTGTTTCTTTGCAATTATGAAGTCCTTTGTGGCTGCATCAAGGGGCAAGGTCTTAAATGGAGTAAACCAGTTTGGGTTTTCATGCCAAACCTGCACCCATCTACAGTATTTCTCCACAACTAAAAAATAAGTCCAAGCAATGAAATTATGGGTTGTGAATCACGTGGTTTATCTATACCAGTACTTCCTCATTATAGGTTGTGAAGGCTTTCGCCAAATCTCGTACGCTGCTCACTGTCACATCATGAACTTCTTTTTCACCCATGAGACAGAGCCTGGACACAAGAGGGGGAGAGGGAAGGATCTTATGTTTTTGTTCTTCTTATTAAGCTACACCTAAGAACCACAATAAAATATCCAAGAATATTAGACAAGTAAAATCACTGAAATATCTCTAGAAGCAAAGAAAGTTCCTCTTCACTGGGTCCTTCAAGAATCTAAGCCAGACAAAAGAGTCAGTTTGGTTAGCATCACACACACACACAAAAAAAAAAAAACCAGTAACTTAACTGAAAAATAAACATCTAGAAAATGAAATGAAACAATAAGGAAAGCAATAATCAATCACAAAATAGATACATACTTTATTTTCTATCAAATAATAGATAAATGATGTTGGGCATATGAGTTTTCTTCAAACTAAGAACTATATAAAGGAATTGATAAAAAATAAATGGTAACAGCAGCGGATATCTGGCCTTAATTATAAACAATTTAGAATCTAGAGAAATAAGAGGAAAATCTAGGGACGGAAGAAAGATGAAAATCTAGGGAAGGAAGAACGAGGAATCTAATTCGCAACTTGCAGAAAATTGAAAAGACAAGGAAGGTTACACTTACCAAAGACAATATAATGCCCTCAAGAGCTTGACTACGGAGAAAGATATCACGGAAATTCATAGGTTCTCCACCAAGAGCCGCGGAAGTAAATTTTCACTCACACTCACAAAACCCTAGGATTTTGGGCGAGACCAAGAACACAAACTTAAGAGAGACCTTATCGGACCATCGGTGATGAGAGCGGACGGAGAATCGGAGATGAAATTGAACACCACAAAAATCCTACCATTTAGCGCGCGACCAATAGTACGAGAGAGAGAGAGGGGTCGGTGATTTGAGACCTTAGCAGACTTGGCCGGAGATGACGGGCGGAGGCGACATCGTAGGAGAAAGGTGAGAGAGGCGAAGGGGAGAGGTGAGAGAGACGCGTGCAAGCTTGTTTTTCTTTTCTGTACTGATACATAACCTAATTACTTTTAGGGCCCTAACGACACCGGTTGTAGAACCGGTGTCTAAAGATCTGGTGTTAAAAAATAAAGACACCGGTTCTATAACCGGTGTCAAAAATCTGGTGTCTAATCTAAAATAATTTATATAAATAGACACCGGTTTTGAAATCCGATGCTAAAACCGGTGTCTGTTTGGGAAATTATTTTAAAATAGACACCGGTTCTAGGAAACCGGTGTTATTTATCAAACGACAGCACTAATTAGACACCGGTGTTTTACAAAACCGGTGTTAAAAAGGAAAAGACACCAGTAAAATCATAAAATCGGTGTCTTTTTGGTGGTGTCTATCGCCAGGTTTTCTTGTAGTGTTCCATGGGGACAATCTCAAAAATACTTCATCTCCTCGTTGTGAACTCTAAATCTTTTCTTCTTTGATCCGCATAGCTTTTTTCTCAAGCGGCTTTGAGTGTATGGATTCGTTCTCGGATTATTTGAACTTTGTCGATATCTTCTTGTACTAGATCGAGCTTGGGAAATGGTGACAACATAGTACTTTTCTTCTTAGAGTCCATTTATCATCAATTTCCCAATGAATGGGTGATCTACACTTCCTTCCGTATAGAGCTTCATAAGGCGCCATCCCGATTGTTGCTTGATAATCGTTGTTGTACGCGAATTCCGCTGGGCCAAATGAGAATCCCAATTTCCTTGAAAGTCTAACGCACATGCTCTCAAAGATATCTTCAAGTATTTGGATAATCCTCTCAGATTATCCGTCTGTTTGAGGATGAGTAGCAAGACTAAAGCTTAGCTTAGTTCCCAATGCTTCATGTAGGCTTTTCCAGAATCAGATACGAATCTTGGATCTCTATCGTGAGACAATGTTAGAGGTATACCGTAGTCTCACAATCTCGTTGATGTATATTTGAGCTAGTTTATGGAGACTATATGTCTTTCTAATAGAATAAAATGTGCTTGATTTGGTGTTCTATCAACTATCACCCAAATTGCATCATGACTACTTCTAGTTCGAGGCAAACCGTGAATCTAAATTCATAGTTATATATTCCCATTTCCATTCTCGCTATGGGTAGAGGGCCGTAGGAGCCAGGAAGGTCGTTGATGTTCAACCTTCACTGTTGACAAGTTAGACACCTTGAAACATATTCAAGAACTTAATTCTTCATATTTGCCGACCGTAAATATTGCTTCAAGTCATTGATCTTGTTTCCACCTGGATGAATTGTATACCTCGAGCGATGAGCTTGGCAAGGATCTCTTTCTTTAAAGTTTCGGTCGTTTGGTATACATACTCAATTTCTAAATCGTATGATTCCATTATTCCCTATATTAAACTCAGTCTCTTTCCTCGCACGATTTTTCTTTTAATTTCTCGGAACTTAAGATCTTTCTCTTGTGACACCCTTATTTCTTCCAACAAGGTAGGTCTTATCGACAAGTTAGCACATAAAAGATGTGTACATGTTATTTCAGATTCCAAAACTCAATTCTTCTAACGCTTTCCATTCTCTCGATCATTAGTCTAGCCAAACTTGCTTTTCTACTCAAAGCATCCGCCACTACATTAGCTTTTCCAGGATGATATTGAATGGAAAAATGATAGTCTTCTAAAAGTTCCACCCATCTCCTTTGCCTTAAGTTTAATTCCTTTTGTGAAAACAAATACTTAAGACTTTTATGATCGTTGTAAATCGTAAATGACGCTCCATATAAATAATGTCGCCATTTCTTCAAAGCAAAAATGATAGCACCTAATTCTAGATCATGTGTTGGATAGTTCATCTCGTAAGGTTTGAGCTTCCTCGATGCGTGCACGCGATTACCTTTCCATTCTCGCATAAGTACAATTCCCAATCCTTCCTCGGGAAGCATCACCGTAGACAACAAAGTTTTCATTTCCTTCGGGAAGTGCTAAAATAGGTCTTGTTGTAAGTCGTTTCTTCAATTCTTTGAAACTAAATTCACATTTATCGCCCCACTCAAATTTAACTTCGCTTTCGAAGTCAACCTTGTTAATGGACTGGCTATTTCGGAAAAATCTTTGATAAATCTACGATAGTATCGGCCTGCACTCCAAAAACTCCCGATCTCTCGTTACATTCTCGGGTCTTTTCCAATTCACAATTGTTTCTACTTTCGAGGGTCTACCGAGATTCCATCACCCGACACTACATGACCCAAAAATTTAACTTTGTCTAACCAAAATTCACATTTGCTAAGTTTGGCATAAAGTTTATTCTGTTGTAACCTTTCCAACACCGCTCTTAGATGTTGTTCATGTTCTTCCTTGGTCTTGGAATATACCGAGAATATCATCAATGAAAATGACCACAAATTGATCAAGATAAGAATGGAATATTCGATGCATGAGGTCCATAAAAGCCGAAGGGCATTAGTTAAAGCAAAAGGCATAACCACAAACTCATAATGGCCATATCGGTTTGAAATGATGTCTTTGATATGTCTTCCTCACGTATTCTTAATTGATAATATCCTTGTTGTAGATCGAATTTTGAATACACCTCGCACTGGAGTTGATCGAAAAGCTCGCCTATCCGTGGAATAGGGTATTTGTTCTTGATGGTGACGTTATTCAATCCTTGATAGTCAATACATAGTCGTAGGGACCCATCTTTCTTCTTGACAAACAATTGGAGCTCCCCACACTGGGATGTACTGGTCGAACGAATCCTAAATCCAATAATTTTTTGCAATCGAGACTTGGCCTCGCAACTCGATCGGGGCCATTCGATATGGAGTTTGGCTATTGGAGATGTTCCTCGCAAGATGTCAATGGTGAATTCAATTTCTCTTCTCGGAGGTAGCGAAGTAAGTTCTTCAGAAACACGGTGGGATATTCGGATACTATAGGTATTTCATCTATATTTTTCCTATCTTTCGGCTTATTGATCATAAAGGCAAGATAGCCTTGAGCTCCCTTGAAAAGCGCTTTCCTCGTTTTAATTGCTGAAATAATTGAGCTACGATAACGCCGAGCCGCTCCTATCAATTCTACTGGTCTCGGGTTCACATAACTTAACATTTTGGTACGACAATCCATTTGCGCGTGATGCCGGGACAAACAATCCATTCCTAATATGACGTCATACTCATGGATTGGTAGTAAAACTAAGTTAGCCGGAAATTGTTTTTCGCCAATAACAACATCGCATGATTTATATATTGAGTCACCACCGACTAGTGCCCATGGTGTAGAAACCTCTAGGCAATATGGTAATTGTTCTATAGGTGAACGCAATTTATGTGCATAATGAGGGGCCACAAATGAATGCGACGATCCTCCGGATCAAGTAAAACTCTAGCATAGTCTTGACACGAGTATCGCACCTTTTACTACATTCGTGTCTTCCGGTGCTTGTTGTCCTTCGAAAGTGCAAACACGCGTCGGTATCCTAGGTCTTGGCCCATTTTTCCCGATAATTTTATTTCCGGTCCTGCGCGGGATTCTCGCTTGTCACTAGTTTGTGCCATCATAGGACAATCTTTTATCCGATGTTGAGCGCTCCGCATTTGAGGCATCTTCCAAGTTTACGCCAACATTGGGATGGATCATGACCAGTTTTGTTACAATGAGGACACGGTTTTCCTTGTATCTCTGGTGTATTTGTTGTTTACTTCCACTCATACTTCCATAGCTAACCCGCTGAAATTTTTGATTGCGTACAATCGATCAAAGGAGGGTGGTTTAAAATTGTTGGACCACTCTTTCTCAGAACCCAAGACGACTAATACCACTTTCAACTCTAGTTGTTGCTCTAAGCAAAGAAGATACGAATCTAGTTCAACTGATAATAGTCTATCTTGTATCTCCATTTTCAACCCATGTATAAACTTGTATAGTTTATCCTCTTCCGTATTGACCAAGCTTGGCGCATATTTAGACACAGCGATGGAATTGGACTCATATTGAGCCACCTGTCATACTTCCCTGTTTCAAATGGTAAAATTCATCCCTCCTAGCTTCTCTAACCATCGGTGGTATGTATTGATCCTTGAATTCTCGTACAAAATTATTCCGTGCTCTCTCGTGTTCCCTATCGATTCCATTTTTCTTCTATTGTTCTCCACCAATTGCGAGCAACGGCTTCTAGGCAAAAGACCACCAAGGTAACTTGTTGCTCTTCCGTATATTGTAACGCCGAGAGTATGCTTTCCATTTTCTAGCCAACGCTCGGCCTTGATATCATCCGGCCGCCTAAGAACTCGGGGAGGGTCAAACCTTAAAAATCGTTCCAACATCTTATCGTGCAACCAATACCGGCTGGGGGTCTTGATGTCGGGGTTGATTTGCTTGTTGCCGCATAAATAGCAGATTTATTGCAAGAGCTTGTGCTTGATTAGGTTGTCTCCTAGCGGGTGGTTGTGCTTGGGGTTCTTCATGTGCAGGAGTTCGCCACGATGTTGTTGAGGTTCATCTTGACGATTCAATCGGGTCTTCCTCGACCACGCCTATCGCCATCTATATTGCAAAATTAATAATTAATCAATAAAATGTAAGAACACAACATTTAAACTAAATCAAATAGTCACAGGTAATCATCATTTATAC
Source organism: Rehmannia glutinosa (assembly GCA_016081115.2). Taxonomy (NCBI): domain Eukaryota; kingdom Viridiplantae; phylum Streptophyta; class Magnoliopsida; order Lamiales; family Orobanchaceae; genus Rehmannia; species Rehmannia glutinosa. The sequence continues at coordinate 21,354 of JABTTQ020002857.1, forward strand.
ATAAAATGTGACGATTACATTCATGATAGTAGTGCTATATACAATATTCCACACATCCTACCACACTATAACTAGATAATACTACTATTTGTATTCATTAACAATTACTATATATACATTTCACCCCTCCGATATTTGTACACAAAATTTATAAGTACTATCCCGCTATAGACCTATTCATTAGTTACATCACTATATACATCCTCATCCATTTCATCCATTCCTTCCTCGATCTCTATTCCGTCCGCAGGTCCTCTTCAGATCCTCTTCAAGGTCACCTTCTCGGTTCTATGTTGTGAGGTCTTTGGTTGACTAATCGGTTATTAGGTCCTATTGCAACCCCCGGGAATTTCATCTCCTGACCAAAATACCGTGCTCGTATATTAGCTAGGGTATGTTGGTACGCCACGATCCGCATCACGCCTTGATGGAGGATCCGATCTCGTAACCCCGTCATGTGGTCCAATTGCTCCCGAAGGTCGCCGACTTGATGTCAAGTATATTTATCGATCGTCCCGATGTTGAATCGCTTGTCCCTCGCTGGTACTAACACCTCCCGATTTAGGAGAGCTCTTCCCATTTCTTCGTCGTCTCGATACAAATGTTCATTATCTTCTCGACAAAAGTCGCACAATGTCATCCAAGTTAGAGATTTTCTCTCGAGCCCATCTGGTGATCTTTAATGGTCGAACTAAATTTAGAGTTTCTAGTGGATGACTCGGGATCCGATGCCATACCTTAACACACATTATAACTCGGTTAGTAAAATAATCAAACAAATTGCTAAAATTTTCATCTTAAAAATTAGAGAGATCGTTATATTAAAGTCATCAAAGTTATACACTTATCATAACTACTATCCAAGGATCTTATCCTGGTAGGCATAGGTGTAAAATGTATTACAAACCTACGCTCCGATACCACTTCGCCACGCCCTAACTCACAAGCTATAATAACCAATATCTATTGTTTATTAATGTGCGGAATATTCATATAGTTATTACAAACCAAATGTACATCATAATAATTACAAAAAACGTGAAAAACTGTCCAAGTCTACAACTCCTTATTAGTACAACCATGGTTCTCTCGAAAACACGTCCTATAACCCTAGTGATACATCAAGACATTTAGCAACAACTCCTGCAACTGGCACTAGCTAATCAGATTAGGGAAATCCCTCAATTTCTTCGTTGTCGCCTGGATTATCGCCTGAAATATATTTTAGGAAAATATATACGTGAGGGGAAAAACCTCCGTGAGTGGGTGCAGGTGTGCAGGTGTGGCCTTTTAGAAAAGTTTAATGTTAAGAAAGATTCAATTAATTTTTATAAGTCAAATCATTTTCAATTCAATAGCAACATGCACTCAATCAATCTGTAACACAATTAATTCAAATGTCACATTAACGGAGGGACCGCTCATTAACGCAAGTGACCCCGTTCTCTCTTATCACTCTTTTATTACGTTGGCGTAAAGCCTTACCCCCTTATGCACCACACTATGGCTCGACTCTCCACATGGGGCTCGCGAAGCCGGAGAAGTCATATTCGGAATATACCGATCCTACGACTCCACTTCTACCCTTAGAACACTCCGTCTTTAGGCGGTGGGATTTGGTCGTGGATAGCGAGAACCTTTTAAGACTACAAGCCCTTGCCTCGACCAAATTGAACTCACCCTATCCACACTATACTTGGGCCCGACACTTACCGATAATTAAACAATACATTATATACCCGATGAGTGCAATGGAACTTAAAAAGATACCTTATCATTTCAAAAGAAAAGGGAACAATACATAGTTGAACTCAATTTAAAACACGCCAAGACAATTATTATTTGTAAAGTAACAAATTATACTCAATTCACTAAATTAAAGTTACACTGGAGGACAGTTTACTTATTTAATGCAAAGTTCAAGCTACTTCCTTCTTTAATATAATACTTCTAAATTTTATAACCAAAGATAGATGAGAATCTATTGGAAAGGTAATATAATATTTCTTACATGCTAATCTCTTCATTTTCATGACTATCTTTTAACTGATACACTAAAATTTTATATAATTGCACCACTAGCAGTTAGTCTTAGTGTCTTAAAACACTATCTAGTTTGAATAATAAATATTCATGACCTTGTAAGGATAATACCTTTAAGTCTCAGGGTATAGCCGAACTAACTTCAAATGTTATATTTTGATTTCCTTTGTGCTTTAATTAACTGATAACTATGTTTGTTTAGAATGGCTTTCACGAATCAACTTACTTGAACTAAAAGAAAATTGATTAGTTCCATACTACAATGTTTATAAATGTTGTCCAAATACACCCAATTGATTTAAAATATTTTTGCTAATTTTCGGAGTATTTATTCAAGTTTATTTTCGACTAAAATATTGGACAACACTTTTGATGATTTTGTATTAATGCGTTTTTACATCAAAATAATGTTTTTAAATGTTGTCCAAATACTCCTAATTGATTTAAAATATTTTTACTAATTTTTTGGAGTATTTCTTGAAATTTATTTTTGTCAAAAATCGGATAATATTTCATTTTGGAGGTCGACTGTCGAGCAAAATGGTCGACCGTACTCAAGAACGCCCAAATTATTATAGAAAAAAAAGAATATAATTCTGTGAAAAAAAAAAAAAGGAAGGGCGACCGGTCCACCTAGGGGCGACCTTTCGGAACCCCCTTCGACCGGCCGCACCCACCCCGACCGGTCGGACCCCCGCAACCTATCCTGGATCGCACTATTTTATTTCAAACGTTTGAAATCTTATACAGGGCAACCGGTCGCCCTATGTAACTTTGTGACAACAAAATTATGTTGTTTGAAATCCTTATCGCAAGATTTGCTTTTTGATTTTTGTACAACATTTCTACATCTTGTGATCCTCTTTTTGTAGACAAAAGTGAATAAGGATGAGCCTATGTTGGAGATCCATCTTGAAGACACAAGATACAACACACAAGCAATCAAAACAACAAGAAAAATCAGAAATTCTCCAAGCTTTCATATTTTACATTTTTGTTGTAATAAGCCTAAGTTCTTGCACTTGCACAATCTTGAGGTCCAGGCTTTTTATTCTTGATTACACTTGCACTCAAAATTGTAATATTCATTATTGAGTTGTAATCTTGATTTTGGTCATCATTCAACACAAGACATCCTTGTGAGTATTCTTATGGAAAGAATACACTTGGGTGATCTAGGTGATAGGTGTTTCAAGAGTGTGGTACTTTGAGGTGTTTGAAGAATTTGGTGTTCTTCAAGATTGAAGATTGTGGTGATCTTCACAAGGTGCCGTTGAAGGAAGATTGTGGTAATCTTCAAGGGAGATTGTGGTAATCTCCAAGTGTGTTGTTGAAGAAGAGTGTGGTGCTCTTCAAAGTGTTGTTGTAAGTTGAATTTGTATTAATTGTGGTAATTAATAAAATTCTTTTTCTTTTCAAACCCATCCCGGATATCTTTGGGGTGGTAGAGCACGAGTCCCTAGGTGGGGTGAAGCTCTATAAATCGACTTGTGTTGTTTACTTTCCGCACCTTTATTCTTGTTTTGGCGTATTTGATTCGAAAAAGATGGCATAATCGAAAAGATGGAGATAATCTATTCACCCTCCCTCTAGATTATCGTAGCTGGCTGACTTACGGGTGAATGGCTAACTTGTAAGGATTTAACTCGCCCGCAGCTCAAGGACGAGCGCCGTGGCATAGGTTGTTGGCACAGCGAAACTAAGGATAATTGCAGTTTAGGGTTTCTATTCGGTGGTTCCGTAGATCAATGATTTAAGGAATTAGTTGTGATTTTATACCCTAGAATCAAGAATATTCACCATAGTAGATATATATATATTTTCTCCAAACTTTATAGTTATACACATCAAGAGAAGAACAAGAAAGTCACTCACAGATTGCGACTCGCGTGAATTTGGTTCTCGTTCTTCTCGTTCTTCCTTTCCCTTCTCTACTATTTCTTCTTGTTGCTCTCACTCTATGTTGCCTTTTCTTTTATTCTTTCTTATCCTTTCTCTTTTGCTATCTGTCTGTACGCATTTCGAACTAATCATATATGTATATATAATAATTTTTATCAAACTAAAGCATGAGGTGGTGGTTTAAGTATATATATATATATATATATTGTTATGGCTGCTAATTATATTAACCATAGATACATATATGTATCAGTTTGTAGGCATTTGTTTTAATATGATAATTATAAGAGTTGCATGCATGCCACGTCCTAAGTAAAAGGGATTGCATGGTTATTTGAGAATGAATGCATGGTTCTTCGTCTTTGTTAAATATTTGAACACGTACACAACTACTTGTAATCTTATCCTCTTCCCTAAGTAGTCAGTGTTACACTTATCTTAAGCTATTTATATAATATTACTTATATGTTTCTCAATAAGATGAGAGTGTGTACTTATAAATACATAAATTATACGTGTACATCCCTAATATGTTTAGATCAATTATAATTTAAATAAATATAGGTTCCAGCAAAAATCCTAGGATACTGGTACTTCAATAAGTAAATTACACGATCTTCTTAATATATATATTTCCAAAATAAAATTTGGGTTGCACTCAAAGTTAACTTTATAAAAACTACCATTCAAAATAAATTCATATACAAAATTTACTATATTGCAAGTAGTCGAAATTTCGGGGTCCTACACATGTTTACCCAATTGCATTCAATATTTTGCACCCGATTATCAATGGAGTCAATCAACGCTCATATTTCGCATAAGGTTGTGGAGGTCGGTCATTTGTTCTTGCATATTAGTCATTTGATGTTTAAAAACAAAGTTGCCTTGCATAGAATCTAAGTGTGACATAACGGCTTCCCTACTAGTGGAGGGGCTTGCTCTGGCCAAAAAAGGGCCCAGGCAAAAGGATCGGCAGTTTGTGCATCACGTTGGTCATCCATATCGGTATCGTCCTCTTCGTGACTACGAAAGCATTTTCTAGTGGTGGGATCCTGGAATTCACCTTCCTTAGTCAAAAATTTCAGATCGGTCAAATTTTTCTTATTGATGTACGTACACCTTATCCACTCGTATAATTAATCTCGGCTACACTATTAACCCCAAAATATTTCGCAATATGAGATATAAAATGTCTCATCCCCAATTTGTACGCATTTTTTTGAATTCGACTAAATGTATCAAAAATAAAAGTGGTGATACAAACTTTGGTATGGGATCAAGCACAAAATAAGAAAAATAACTCCGGGTTCATCACCTTATTGCTCTCATCCTATCCAAATATTTGATGGGCTAAATATTTATGGAAAAAGTAAGTCGTAGGCTCCCGAATAAACCTCTAGCGTCCCTTTTGTTTAAAAGTTATTGAATCCTGTCAATTCTAATCAAAATTCTCTCGGCTAAAAGACTTTGGGATTGAACGCAACCCGCGAGTAGATAACCCAAATATTGATTTCATTACCGAGTAATCTACCTTACATTCCACCCCAACCAACCCGCATGTAAAATCAAATGTGCATCGAAAAATGTAGAGTGGTGTAAAATTCGACTACTAGCTGAATACACCTTACCCACACTCTTAATCGCCTTTTTCCAACCCAAAGCATCCAAAAATCCCATAAATTCATCTTTTAAACCCAATTCTTCTAAAGTTGGTAAAAAGAGAGGATAATCGATGGGTACCTCGCGCGAACTCATGTTTGTATACCATTGCCCCTCCTTCTCGGAGTAAATCGGGGAAGGGAGCGTTGAATTGTTCGGCCAAATCAAGCGATTGCATCGGGATGTCTTCTTGAGCACTAGATGACTCCTCTTGTGCTCTTGTTCCTCGTGGGGAGCCATAGATGAAGGAGAATCATGTAATCGGAGTGCACTTGGAGTTTAGAGGTGGAATTTGGAGTTTGGGAGAAGTTCTTTTCGGACTTGGGGAGAATTTGTGTGAAATTTTGCCCTAAATCGCGATTGAAATACGCCTCATTGTCGAGGTGCACGTCCGCATAGGTGACGTTGTTGTTGGTGCGCGCGCGCGCAGGCACCTGGGCGCAAGACGCGGTAATTTGTGGTTATGTCCATCGTGCGCGTTTGTGCATTGTTTTTCGCCATTTTTATATATATTTATTTATTTATTATTTAAAAATTATTATACATATATATTTATACAAAACGAAAAAAACTCAATCAAACCATTAGATACGATTAGTCGAGAAAATAATAATAAAATAAAAAATAGAAAGAAAAGAAAAGAAAAAGGGAAAAACTTGGGTTGCCTCCCAAAAAGCGCTTATTTAACGTCTCGACTTGACGATACCGAGCATGGCCTTAAGTGACCTCTTCGAGCTTCAAGCTCTCTCCTCCTTCACCGAGATACCCTTCAAAGTATGGCTTAACCCGTTGGCCATTCACCTTGAAAGATTCATGCGCCCTGGATTAAGTAATTTCATCGCGTGCCATAAGGGTATACCTCTTCAATCTCAAACGCCCGCTCCATCTCGATTTTAATTTATCTATGAATAACCGCAACCATGAGTTAAATAAAAGGACCTTCAGGTTTGAGATTTTTATGGATAATCCTCTTATCGTGCAATCATTTGTTTGACTTTATCCTTGTATATTCGCGTATTTTCATATGCGCCGTTCTGCGAAGCTCGTCAAGTTCTGGGACATTTGCAACTTCCTTTTCGCTCCGCTTTATCCAAATATGCGTCTTTAAACAATGATGGCCAATAGAATCCTAATTGGAGAACTTTAAAGGTCGTTTAACGGCCTCCAAAGTGTCCACCACAAAGTGTATTTTATGACAAAAGGCCAAGACATCATTATGTTCGCTCTTCAGAATGCATCTCTGGATAATTTCATCCTTGTAGATTTTAAACAAGTATGGGTCATCCCAAAAATAGAACCTACAAGTAGATAAAAATCTTTTCTTTTCCCGAAACGAAAGGTTAGTTCTTACAATTCCACAAGCAAGATATTTCACAATGTCAAGATACCAAGGAATTGAAGTAACCTCAAATAATCGCTCATGGGGAAAGAATCAATTATGTGCTCGTGTTTATGAGAAGCAAGAGTGTCATCAATAAGAGTAAGACGAGACAAGTGATCTGCTACTACATTCTCGCACCCTTTTCTATCTTTTATTTCAACATTAAAATCCCCGAATTAACCTAGGTTTAGTTTGTGGTTTACTCAACAAATATCCAGGGCTGCGTGATTACTATGAATAATTACCTTAGACCCAACTATGTAAGATCTAAATTTATCCAAGGCAAAAACAACAACTAACTTGCTTCTTTTTCATTGCTAGTGTAATTTACTTGTGCATCATTAAGAGTTAAACTAGCATAGTAAATCACATGGAGCAGTTTATCAATTCTTTGGCCTAAAACGGCCCCCACAAAGATGATTAGACGCATCACACATAATTTCAAAAGGCAATGACCACAGGAGCAACAACAACATGAGCAGTTATCAACTTCTCTTTCAATGTGCTAAAAACATTTAAACATTTTTCATCAAAATAAAATGGGGTATCTTGAGCAAGTAATTTACAAAGGAGTTGGGCTAATTTTGGAAGAATCCTTAATAAGCCTTCTATAAAAACCAAGATGCCCAAGAAAACTCCTATTGCCCTTAACATTAATAAGGGGAGGTAATTTTTCAATAACACCAATTTTAGCCTTGTCAACCTCAATTTCCTTCTTTGAAACCACATGGCCTAAAACAATTCCGTTTGTTACCATAAAATGGTTTTTTTCCCAACTTAAGGTTAAGTTGCATTCAATACATCGTTAAAGAACCTTAGCCAATTTATTAAGACGGTCAAAATAAGAGAACCCAAATACGTAAAAATCATCCATGAATACCTCAATGAACTCCTCAACCATATAAGAGAAAATTGAAAACATGCACTTTTGAAAAGTCGCGGTGCATTGCAAAGTCCAACGGCATTCGCCGAAATGCGAAAGTCCCAACCGGGCATGTGAAAGTAGTTTTGGCTTGATCTCGGTGCGATGGCCACTTGATAATAACCCGACAAACCACCCAAAACGCAATAGAAACTATGTCCCGCAAGTTTGTCAAGCATTTGATCAATAAAGCGGAGGGGAAATGATCTTTCTCGTAGAGCATTCAACTTCCTATAATCAATGCACATCCTCCCCGGACGTGGTCCTAGTGGGAATAATTTCACATTTTTTATTTTTTATTATCGTAATACCACTCTTCTTAGGTACAACATGCACCGGACTCATCCATTCACTATCTATAATTAGGTATATCACCCCTTTAGCTAGAGTTTCAATAACTCTTTTTCACTACTTCCATCATAATGGGGTTTGTTAGGAATTTTATTGTTTAGATTTTGATGAATGCCATGTAAAACTTAGAATAGAAAGTTGGCACCCCAATTCTTTGTCAGTAAATGTCTTCAGAACAATTAGAGTCGGCCAAGCCGAAGTTAAGTCGCCTACGCCCTAACATGCAAGAAGACAATCAAGGCTTGAAGGAAAATCATTGAGAGACAAAATTTGAGTGACAAAGAAAGAGCATGACAGAACTCGATCAAGAAGAAGCGGTGAGAGATGCACTGAGTGGAACATCATCAAGTCAACTCAAGAGAAGCAAGTCTCAAGTCAAGTGACGGAAGAGTCATCCATGATTAGAAGTCGACTCTAAGTCACCCGGGGAAAGCAAGGAAATGCAACAAGTCGAGATAATCGAAAAGAACCGTTTAAATCAAGAGATTTACTTAAACAAGTAATATCTCCATACCACCTTTCTTGGAGTGCTCACCCCGAAGCGTGCAAAAGGAATGAACCAATGGGAAGCACTACACCGTGTCGTAACTCGAAAAGGTGATAAAACAATTCATACGAGGAAATGGCAATTCCAAGAATCGCAAGCCAACGATCGCAAAGTGACTTTCAAAAATGAGCCTATCTCTTCAACGGGCAAATTTTTGAAAGTTCACTATAAAAGCCGTGAGGAGTTTGTTTGAGAAGAATGATGAATGACACACACGTGAGATATACAAGCTTATCAAATCGAAACATTCTCAATCCTCAAGCCTACATCTCAAGTACATCAATCCAACACTTACCCGTGAAGGAAAGAGAACTTCAATCGTTGAAGATGAAAATACTAAAAACAAGGGGTCTACATTCCAGGAAGGATTGTAGAAAGGTTCAAGGTCGAACCAAGTCTTAAGCTTTTGGAGGGCTTCGTGATCAAATCCAAAGTGCTTGAGCAAGTGAGTCATGTAGTAAGCAAGGTACGCCTGTGAAGAAGCCGAGTCGCACGAGAAGCCGGTGAGTGATCAAGGCGTCTCGGCACCGAGTCCCAAAGGATCAAGTCGTTTGTTGTGATCAAGACTTGTATCCGGACTGTTACCACTTTGTAAATCGATCATTACCTAGTGGATTCCTCCGGAAGTTGGAGAAGAGAGGAGTAGAAGAATTACCCCATCTTCGAACCTCTATAAAAACTTTATTATGTCATTTACATTTCAAAGATTTAAATTCTCGCACTTTTAATCGCTTATATCTCACGATAAATTTGCTATCCATTTGATAATTTATAAGTACTAAATCAAGTCAAAAACTTGCTTAATCAAACTTAAGGGTGTTAAGTCTTCCAATAAAAACAAAACCACAAAGTTGAGTCAAATTATAGCCAACGGGTGAGTTACTCTATTAATGTAAATTTCACCGGAAATTGAGTGCGTTGAGAGATTAACTCTCATCGAGTGACTAATTCGATCGGTCCATCAAGACACATTGTGTGTAGAACTCAGAGATTTAAAAGGACTAAATCGAAAATTTGGTAAGGTTTATTCAACCCCCTTCTAAACCTTACACTTACACCCCTTGGGACCTACAAGTGGTATCGGAGCGGTTGGTTCATTGAACCCTCCGCACCGGTTCGAACTAGATCTCCAAATTTTTCAAAGTCCGCTTTAGTACTTAATCTTTCAAAAAAATTTTTCTATCATTAAAAGTTATTATCATGGAAGCAAATCTAACACGCATTCCTATGTTCACTATTGAAGAATTTGATGATTGGAAAATTCAGATGCGGGAAGGCTCATCTATCAAAGATTACATGATGAGATGTGGATAGTGATAGAAGATGGGCCTCTCGCAAATATTAAAGGTGAACACAAAATTTTGATTAAGAATTGCACCAAGGAGAAGAAGATGCGCTCCCTGCACGGTCATGGTTGAAAAACCAAGAACCGAGTGGACAAATGATGACAGAAAAAGATACAACCTGGACAATGTAGCCAAGGACATTCTCTACAAAACCTGGACAAAGCCATGTTCAATAAAGTGAAATCTTGCAAAAAAATGCTAAGGAAATATGGGACAAGCCGACATTGACTTGTGAAGGCTCGAGCAAATCAAAGAAAACAAACTATCGTGGTTGTACAAAAATTTGAGAACTTTAAAATGATCTCGGAGAAAACCTGGATCAACTAGATGCTCGGTTTACGTAAATCACAAATGAGCTGTCTACACTTGGAAAGGAAATACACAGAAGGAAATGTGTATGAAGATCCTAAAAAGTCTTCCACTGAATGGGAAATGAAGGTCATGGCATCGAGACATTCCATGGACCTATCAAAGACATCCAACCATGAACTATTCTCGGACCTCAAAGCCTATGAGTTTGTGAGAAGAAAAAAAGACCAGGAAGAGACAGTTGTACCCAAAACAAATGCTTCTAATTGTTAAAGATGGGAAGAGAGCCGAGGTCAAAGAAGTCATTGACTCAAGAAGAAATAGCCCGATGGTTAAAAGGTTCAACAAGTTCTTCAATAAGAACTACAAGAGAGAAAGGGTGAATCTTCCGAAGACACTCGGCTCCTCCAAATCAAGGGAAGACAGACCAACCAAGAGAACAGATCATCAAAAAGTTGAGTATCAAAGGGTCGACAACTCAAGAATGGGAAAAGAGTCGATCAAAAAGTCAATATCTATGTTGAATCAGACAACCAGGTCACTATGCCATTGATCGCTCATATCCCGTAGTCAACAAACAGGGATGAAGAAGAAAGAAAGATCTTGAGAGAAAGAAGACAAGAAAAGAAAAAGGCAATGATGGTCGCAGAGATCGCCGAGACAAACAAGTTAAGAGAAACTTGGTGAGTCGAGAGCAAAGCGGTGAAGCCGACTACTCAAGTGACTCTGAAGAAGAAGCCCGATCCGCTTGATGGCCAAAGAACAAGATCAAGAAGATGAGGTACAATCTAACTCAACAAACTCGACACTAGTGATAGTGATTTGTGACACACACACTTCATCACCCACCGATCTTTATGATTCATTAGGCAAAATGATGAAAGATTTTGAGCACATTAAATCCTCACACACACTATTGAATGAGGAAAACAGCCTACTCAAAAGTCAAAACTCAAAGTCGACTAAGGAGCCGAGTACTCTAAGTCAAATAGCCGATGAGAATAAAAGTTTAAAGGCTGAAAATGCTAAATTAATAAAGCAGAAATGCTCGCTATAGAAAAGAGGGAGAATGACCTCAAGAATGTTATCCTCATTCACTAAGGCATCTAAATCATTGGATGATCTTATTATGAGTCAAAGAGAATGTGGAGACAAGACAAAGCTTAGGATTTAATTCCTCGTGCCATGTCAAACCTCAAGAGTAATATTGGAAAAAGGATCTTCAAGTCATGAAGAATCTGGAAAGATCCAAAACTCTAAATGTTGCACACACATTCACTCCAAAGCACAATACTAAGCAAACCGGCCTTGGTTACAAAGGAAAAGGAAAACAGCCGATTGAGAGGTCCGAAAGGATAAGTGAGAAGAGATTCACCGAATCCTCAAGAGACTCCAAACAAGAAAATACTCAGTAAAGAAGAAGCAGAGCTACCAAAATCCTTAAAACTCATAAAAGAAATACATATGATGGGAATGGTAGAAAATATCCAAGCCAAGCTGATTGGAATAATGTGAACTATCAAAGATAGACTTATGGAATATAAGCCCAAAATGGCAAAGGCCTAGAACTCAAGAAAGGCCATTCCAAAAGTATAAGAGCTTACATCAAGACACATATGCACTAGGCACTACACTCAAAGACACCACAATTACCCAAGAAAGGCAATTGCTAAAACACATATGCAGGCATACGACAAAAGAGACAATTGTATGAACCTAGACTCCCAAGCAATTTGCCAGGATTAATTATGATTATGGCAGCGATAGATGGCAACCTCTTGAGTCAAATCATTTGGCTATAAGGTTGGTTGGATCATCTTATAATTCTAACCCCTCGGGACCGGACAAGCATGGGTACCTAAAACTTAATTTCCTTGATTGCAGGTTCAAGGAACAAAGTGAGTGCCAAGGAACCTGGTACATGGATAGTGGTCATTCCGGACATATGACAGAAATAAGAGAAATCTGTCAAAATTCAAGGAAGTCAAAGGAGCAAAAGTCATATTTGGGGAAATGAAGCTCCTGGTGAAATAAGAGGCATTGGATCCATCAAGAGGAATGGATTAGAAATCAGATGTTGCATATGTTGAAGGACTCAACTTCAACTTATCGAGTATCGGACCACGCGTGACAAGGGCTACAATGTTGGATTCAACATGGGCATATGTCAAATCAAAGATATTGAATCAAATGAAGTGGTCTTTGCAAGGATGTAGATGTAAAAATATGTATGTAGTGGATTGGTCAATCGCAACACCCAAAGACTGTCTACTAGCAAAAAAGCACAAATTGGTGATTCAAGTTATGTGGCACAAAAAGTCGAAAGTCACCGAATTTCAAAACTATCAACAAACCGGCAAGAAGTCATCTTGTGGAAGGACTTCCGGACTCGAGATACAAGAAGGAGAGTATATGTGATGCATGTCAAAAGGGAAAACAAATCAAGTCGTCATTCAAAGAAAAGACATGCCCATCCTCAACAAGAATATTGCATCTACTTCATATGGATCTATTTGGCCCAAATGGAACCCGCCAAAGATAAGTGGAAAGAAATACACCTTGGTGGTAGTAGATGACTACTCAAGATATACATGGACAATTTTCATGTGTAAGAAGAAAGAAACTCTACAAAAACTACCACAATCGATGAAGAGGATTCAAAACGAGAAAAGTCAAACCATCATCAAAATAAGATCGAGAGGAACCGAGTTTGTCAATGGAATAATAACTCAAAGATTGTATTGAAAATGGTATTGGTCATGAACTATCACAGCAAGGACTCCACAGCGAATGGAGTTGCGAAAGAAGAAATAGAACCCTCAAAAAAAGAAGACCATGTTAGTCAAGCGAGTTACCAAAAAGATTTTGGGTCAAGCAATCAACACATCGCTACACTCAAAACAGAGATGTATGATAAATAGACGGTGACAAAGACTCCCTATGAGATCCTGGACGGAAAGAAAACCAAATGTTTCATATTTTTAATATTTGGATGTAAATGCTTCATTCACAACAACGGCAAAGACAATCTAAAGGCTTTTGATGCTAAAGTGATGAAGGTATCTTTCAGATACTCACCAAAGCAAAGCCTACATGTAATACTCAACAAAAGAACTATGGTTGCGAAGAATCCATTCATGTGGTGTTTGATGAGCCAAATACAAATGGAGAAGATATTGAAGAGTCACCGATAAGTTCTGAATTATCCAACCGCATGAAGAGTCCCTATGTCTTCAAGCCGGAATTGTCAATTCGAGAAGAAGATGAGATAGCTGAATCTCAAAAAAAAAGTGGAAAATTTGCGGCTAAGTGACTACGAGAGAGTCGACCACAAAGAACACAGTACCGCAAGTCGATCAACCAGCCTAACTTACTCCAACCTCGATGTAAGATGGCCGAGAGACCATCCACCGTAACTTGTCATTGGAGATATAAGAGAAGGTGTCAAGACAAGATCTAGAACTCAACAAGAAGCCATGTTCACATGCTTCATCTCACAAATTGAGCCCAAAGATGTGTCACAAGCATTGGATGACACACACATTGGATTATTTATGCAAGAAGAGTGAATCGGTTTGAGAGAAATAAAGTATGGGAATTAGTGCAAAGACCCATACATCAAAATGTCATTGGAACCAAATGGGTGTTCGTAAATAAGATGAACGAGGAAGGTTACGTGGTAAGAAACAAAGCAAGACTAGTGGCCAAAGGATATTGCCAAGAAGAAGGGATAGATTTTGATGAAACATTTGCTCATGTAGCAAGATTGGAAGCTATAAGGATGTTTCTTGCCTATGCACTCACAAGAATTTCATTGTATATCGATGGATGTAAAAAGTGCATTCCTAAATGGTTTATTGGAAGAAGAAGTGTATGTTGAACAACCTCCAGGATTTGAGCGTAAGACTCTTGGAGACAAGGTATACAAACTCAAGAAAGCCCTATATGGATTGAAACAGCACCCTGAGCATGGTATGATACCCCGTCACAATTCCTAATCGAAAATGGATTCACAAAAGGAAAAGTAGATAGAACACTTTTTAATTCAAGACAAGAAGAGTATCGCTTGTTCAAATATATGTGGATGACATCATTTTTGGATCCACTAACAAAGAGTTTGTGTGAAAAATTTTCAAACCTCATGCAAAGTAAATTCGAAATGAGCATGATGGGAGAGTCGACATTCTTCCTTGGACTCCAAGTGAAACAATTTGAAGGATGGAACCTTCATAAGTCAAACAAAATACACGTGAGATTTAATGAAGAAATTTGGTATGGAGGAGAAGTCTTCGTAAAAGTACCAATGAACACATCACCAAAATGGACATGGATGCGGATGGCAAGCTCAGTAGATCAAACAAGATACTGAGCACTTATTGGATCATCGCTTCATCTCACAAAGAAGCTTCGGCCAGACATCACCTTTCTTTGTAGGTGTATGTGCAAGATTTCAATCTGCTCCAAAAGAGAGCCATATGACAAATAAACTAAGAGAATATTGAGATACTTGAAAGGAAGCCAAGAAGAGGCCTATGGTATCCAAAGGAAGGTGGATTCAAGCTAATTGGCTATTCGATTTCGACTATCTTTGGATGCAGAGTGGACAGAAGAGTACTTCGTGCACATGTCAAATGCTAGAAACAGACTAATTTCTGGTTTAGCAAGAAGCAAAACTCAATAGCCACCTCTACAAATTGAGGGAGAATACATAGTTAATGGGGCACCGTTGTGCCCAAGTCCTATGGATGAGACAAAAGTGAGAGACTATGAAGTTGAAGAAAAAGAAATTCCAATCATGTGTGATAACACAAGTGCAATTGCAATCACTCAAAATCTGTGTTGCACTCAAGAACAAAACATATTGATGTCGATATCACTTCATAAGAGACCATGTTGAAAAGAAGGACATCATTCTCGAATATATCTCAACCGATAAACAACTAGCGGACATCTTCACAAAACCATTATGTGAGTCAAGATTTGAAGAACTCAAACATGAGTTGGGGCTAATTGAGCTAAGCCGAGACACGAGAAGAATCAAAGAAAAGAAATGGAACAGAAAGGAAGTGAAAAAGAGCCGAAAAACAAAAATCACCAAGAATCACCAGACGGAAATTGGCTATACCTAGTCGGTGATAGAAAAGTCACTAAGAGAAATGTGAGAAGTAGAGTTAAATCGCCTAAGAGATAAGTTTGAATAACTTATGAGCAAAGTGACAAAAACGCAAATGATCGTTTTTGACTTAGCGGGAATGTTTTAAGAAACACGTCAAAGATAATGATGATGTGTACTGGACATAAAGCCGCACACCAAGCCTATGATTGGATATAAATGTTGCCGCATTAAATACGAGACATGAATCGCTCAATATGCGTGCGAAATCCAAGCCGTTGATTTTGATCACAATTCAAAACCGTCGCACGCCCTTTCACAAACCATATTTAAACCATTTTCGCCCGTTTTCTCTCACACTTCTAAAACTGTTCATCTCTTTCTCTCTCAAAAAGGCAAAGGCAAAATACTCGAAACCCTATCAACCTTCAAATCAATTTCGAATTTTTCTTGATATAATCCCGAGAAATGGCACCAACTTATGACTTTACCAAGCTAGGTAAGCAAATCCACACCGGTTCGACGCGGTGGATTTCGACGGAATGGTGAAGCAGTGGGTCCGATGACACCCTGGTGAAGAAAATCGCGAGAAGCCGGAAACGACCGGACTAAAACCGTTTCTAACGGAATATCCGATGACCTACGTGGAGGAGGTCGCACAATTCTACGTGAATGCCGAGATTCACGATGAAGGAATCAAGTCATCTGTTCATGGGAAGAATGACTATCACCGCCAAGGATTTGGCTTTGAATATTGCTCACTACCAAAGGAAGGAGCATCCGAGATTAAAGATTTGATGTGAACCTGGGCCGACGATGGAAAGAAATAGCCAAGTCCGACTTTGACAAAATAATATACACAAAAGAAACAAGAGATCACAAAGGAGGATTATCACAAATTGTTGGACATAGTTGCCAAGTGTATCGACATCAATGTGGCGCTTTGACCAATCACAAAGGCAAAGTTCGATTGTGATGGCTGCAATCATCGAGGAAAAGAAGATAAGTCAATGAGTTTATCTACAGCAGACTCGCTTAACGTGGGGAACAAGTCCTTCAAAGAAGATGGGTCATTTGGAGGATCCCTGGATATGGCCTCGGTAATTGGCTTCGGCTATTGGAGGTGAAAGGAGTCCCTCTTAGACATGGGAAAGCATTCCATGTTAACAAGAGGATGTTGAGCTAACCTCTCGGGCGCTCGAAGAAGCGAGCTTACGCCAAGAGAGTCGACACCAGTGAGGGGGAATCACTGACCTCAAGATACAAATGCTTCCTCTCCAGCCAAGAAGAAAGCTCGCCCCGCACTGTAAGAAGATCGGGCCGCCCCAAAGAAAGAAAACAAACATGCTCCTGCCCCTGCAGCAGAGTCACCGCCCCCGCAGCAGAGTCACCCGCCCAAGGCCGTGTCCCCCCCCCGCAGCTAGCGGGTCGAGAAGGACTCACAAATACCTTCTCTCGATCGTCAAAAGAGGAGAACCGAGAAGCCACGACGGCCCGCTCCTCGTAAACAAACACCGCACCGGCCCCAGCCGCCAAGACTCGAGAGGACACCGCCTCAACAGAAATTCCCCGGTACAAACCAGAGACGAAGAAGACTCGTCAGCGATCCGAACAGAGAAACGGTGAGTCGGGTTACTCGCCCAGCACATATACCCGAGACTACCGGAGAAGTAGAGTCTCCGGTGTAATTGATGAAACAGCCAAGTCTGCTGAAGGTGATCCGCAGAGGCAACCCAAGACACACAGAGTAGCTCACACGGTGAAACAAGAAGAACCAGCCCAAGCAGAGATAGTGATGTTATGATCATATCTCCACCTTACCTGACATCCAAAATCGTCTGCGTGAGTGGAGAAAATGGAAGCTAAGCAAGTCAAGGGAACAGTTCCAACGGCCTGAGTTCATAGAAGAAGAAGAGGAATCGCTAAATTTCCTGGATTAACTATCGTGCTCCCAGCTACCGGATGAAGACAACTGCATCGACATTCTGCAGATCTACAAGGACAAGGAGAGAGAAAACGAGTGAAGAAGCCGAAGCACGTGAGAAGGCAAGCATCCGCCCTATCTCCGGCACCACGTAACATACACATCCTCTTCTTGATGTCTTCTCCGAAAGTGACGAGGAACTGAGAATGTCACGCCCACGAAGAGTTGCAAATGCAGCAAGCATTGCACGAATCAAGAATCCTTCACGAGCAACGATTAATGGAGGGACCAGGAGAGTCCTCCGAACACACCGAAATCGATCCAATGGGAGTGGTTCAAACAAATAGCCATCGTTGTTGCCGCTACCACTTCCCCACTCACTCGGGAAGAAGAAGCGATAAGGAGATGGCGATGAAACTGGGATAGTGGGGACCCCGGTCGAGCCAACCCCTATTGAAGGTGTGCTACCACCGCCCCAACCAATGAACCATCAATCGAAACCGGGAGCTTGGAGACGAGTGACCCCATTCAAGTCACTCACCGGTGCGCCACCGAGGGGAAACTCCATCCACCGCAGAAGGTCGGAGGATGCTGCAGATGACTCCACAAAGAATGCAGGAGGCGAAGTAGAGAAAACTCACACACAAGAAGTTAAAGCAAGTTGCCATCAACGAAGCTCAGATAGATTAAGATCGCCTCACCGAGGTGACAAATGCTCTGAAGGCGTTAATGACACATCGCCGATGCAATGAGGCGTGGAAGGACAAGCCCGGGAGTTAACACTGGCGAAGAAAGTGCAATCCATGGGGTTGAGACTCCAATGGATGCCATGTAGAAGACCCTAAGATACCGACACCGTCGAAAGGGTGGACTAAGGCCCGCAATGATGAGAGACTGGCCGAGGTAATGAAGGCCCACGGGAGGTTGAGACTTCCCGGGGTAAAGAAGTCAAGTAGAGAACATCCCTCCCGCTATCATCGACCCATCCGAGAAGGAGATCGGCGCACTCCATGATTCCTGTGACAACCCCGATGTCACTTTTCCGGGATCGGAAGGCGAAGGTTGCTCGAGTCATCCCCATGACAAATCCAAAAGACTCAGTTGCGGATGTTCCAAGCTCGAGCAAGTCGATCCCAAGACTACTCACGACCTTTAATTTTGATGATGAGCCACCAATGGAAATCTCATCATCGTCCGATGACGCTCGCTAAGGCCGAGGACCGATCTACTCAAAAAGGAGAAATCATTTGAGACCAACGGCTGTGTTAACACTGTCGAGGCTCAAGAAGCCTGCCCATCGCACCGTAACCCAATTTGAACAAGAGACCACCGCTCGGGCTCCTCAAGCCGCAGCAGGATCGATTCCCAAAAGATCTTCACGCGCACCGCTCATCATCGAACAGATCCAGTTGGCGGTGATGATTCTTTGTGGAATCTTTCCTTTCTCATTGGAGATACCGAACTCCATGAAGAA
Source organism: Rehmannia glutinosa (assembly GCA_016081115.2). Classification (NCBI taxonomy): domain Eukaryota; kingdom Viridiplantae; phylum Streptophyta; class Magnoliopsida; order Lamiales; family Orobanchaceae; genus Rehmannia; species Rehmannia glutinosa. Next base: position 40,328 of record JABTTQ020002857.1, read on the forward strand.
TCGAAAACGAACAAGCACGCTATTACAAACCACTCATGTTCTTCCAACAGACACCATTGTTCCGGCACCAATTATGACTTCGATCTTTGTATGGCCATCACCGCAATGAAGAATCGATTGAAGCTCGAGAAGTGTTCAAGGCACTCTTTGCCGAGATTGAAAGGATGGAGAGGCATCAGCCTCTTTGGACATGCGATTGACAACAGAGATGCCACCTTACGGTGATTTAAGAGGCAGGCAGATTCGGATAAGGGAATGGTGGCAACAAAGAAAGAAACAATGCGTGTGGAATGTGAGATACTTCTGACAATTGTTCAATAAGTTGGTGTGGAGAGCTGAAAATATCGATGCGAAGACAAAGTCGACAGAGCACATTGAGCATATGCATGAAGCTCTCACACGCCGAGATCAAGCCGCCTGCGTGAGCAACATACACATGATCTACGTTTGGAAGAACACATGACAAGAAAATTCAGCCTTCTCACGGCCGAGATGAAGCCGATTTCAAAGCAGAATCCAACGCTACTCGCTCAATTCGTGCCGCATACAACGCAGCAGACTTGGAAGCAGAATTCAACCATCGAAGACTCAACTTCATGCTTGCCAAAGATGTTCCCTGGGGTTCCTCTATCCTTTGATGATGCCAAAAAGAGGGAAGAGGAATACCTTAAAGCAAAGAAAATCAAGTCGAAAAAGAAAGGAGCAAAATTTGAGTCGGGAAAATCAATTTGAGGAAGTCCTAAAATGAGAAGAAAGGAAAACTTGTTGAGGGGAAGGATCGGCAGATGTAACATTGATGATTGCACAAACTCCTCAACAGAGGTCTGTCACAAACCGACATTATAAGCAAAGCAAACTCCGGTGACTCGCCACTCCAACACTCTTTGTATCTATGGCCGAGAAGAGAAAATCAATTGAAGCAGGGATGAAGGAAGTGGAAGGAAGAATGGATGCCAGGGTGATGAACATCTTGAAAGAACATGGAGGCATTCCGGTTGCTGACAGAGACACCTATGCCATCTCGATGTCGGACAGAGCCACGATCGGTCGATGAATTCAAAACGCCGAGTCCGAGGATACTTTGCAAATATGTCCATGGCTCAAGCTTGGGACTCATCTTGGGAAAAGGGTCTCACATTATGTGAAGAAGGCCGACAGCAAAGCAGACAATCGGATCAGCCACTGCTGGTCACTCCACCGGGCACTCATTTGGAAGAAATGCCCCAAAGACAAGATACGCCCAGAGCAGGTAGGGGAAAAGCGATGAGTGGAGGAAGAAGCTTGCACCAGGCCTCCGCCCAAGAATATTGAATACGTAGATCCAGGGAAGAAAGGAGGATCTCTTGGGGCTTGACCAAGTGGCAAATTTGCGAGTGGCTAAAACTAACGCCGAGTATGCAAAAAGAATAGAAGAAGAAAAGAAGAGACAAACTCGGCTATGGCGGAGAGACAGAAAGAACAAGAATAGATGAAGGCTAAGGAAAGCATATGAGAAGAAAAAGAAGGCAAACGACGAGAAGAAGAAGAGAAGAAGAGAAGAAGATGTCGATCAAGACGAAAGAAGGAGACAGCGAAGAAGATGAAGTGTTTCTTTGTCCACCCCTTTATGTACTTTATTATGTAAATACATACAATGTAAGTCTTCACGTAATAAAGATATAAATTCTTTAATTTTTGTGAAGACAATTATATGCTCTCGATACACCTTGTAAAAATGATTGTGTTGAGGAACAAGAATGATATGATCAATAAAAAAGAATTGATTCTGCGATACATTCTATGTCAATACACTATCCGTATGTATCATTGTTGTTTGCATATTTGAATAATTTAAGTTTTGGCATCATCAAAAAGGGGGAAATTGTTAGGAATTTTATTGTTTAGATTTTGATGAATGCCATGTAAAACTTAGAATAGAAAGTTGGCACCCCAATTCTTCTTTGTAAATGTATTGAACAATTAGAGCCGCCTGCCGAGTTAAGTCACCACGCCCTAACATGCAAGAAGACAATCAAGGCTTGAAGGAAAATCACGAGAGACAAATTTGAGTACAAAGAAAGAAGAGCAGACAGAACTCGATCAAGAAGCGGTGAGATGCACTGAGTGGAACATCACCAAGTCAACTCAAGAGAAGCCAAGTCTCAAGTCAAGTGATGTAAGAGTCATCCACGACCTGGAAGTCGACTCTAAGTCACCTGGGGAAAGCAAGGAAATGCAGTCAAGTCGAGATAATCAGAAAAAGAACCGCTACACGTAAATCAATAGATTTACTTAAACAAGTAATATCTCCATACCACCTTTCTTGGAGTGCTCACCCAGAAGCGTGCAAAAGGAATGAACAATGGGAAGACTACACCGTGTCGAACTCAAAAGGTTATAAAACAATTCATACGAGGAAATGGCAATTCCAAGAATCGCAAGCCAACGACGCAAAGTGACTTTCAAAAATGAGCCTATCTCTTCAACGGGCAAATTTTTGAAAGTTCACTATAAAAGGCCGAGGAGTTTGTTTGAGAAGAATGATGAATGACACACACGTGAGATATACAAGCTTATCAAAATGAAACATTCTCAATCCTCAAGCCTACATCTCAAGTACATCAATCCAACACTTACCCGTGAAGGAAAGGGAACTTCAATCAGTTGAAGAGGAAAATACTAAAAACAAAGGGTCTACATTCGGGAAGGATTGTAGAAAGGTTCAAGGCTGAACAAGTCTTAAGCTTTTGGAGGGCTTCGTGATCAAATCCAAAGTGCTTGAGCAAGTGAGTCGTAGTAGCAAAGCGCACTGCCCCGTGAAGAAGTTTCGAGTCGCACGAGAAGCCACCGAGTGATCAAGGCGTCTCAGCATCGAGTCCCAAAGGATCAAGTCATTTACTGTTGTGATCAAGACTTGTATCCGGACTGTTACCACTTTGTAAACTCGATCATTACCTAGTGGATTCCTCCAGAGTTGGAGAAGAGAGGAGTAGAAGAATTACCCCATCTTCGAACCTCTATAAAAACTTTATTGTGTCATTTACATTTCAAAGATTTAAATTCCTCGCACTTTTAATCGCTTATATCTCTTGATAAATTTGCTATCCATTTGATAATTTATAAGTACTAAATCAAGTCAGTAAAAACTTGCTTAATCAAACTTAAGGGTGTTAAGTCTTCCAATAAAACAAAACCACGGTTGAGTCAAATTATAGCCAACAAATTTGAGTTACTCTATTAATACCAAATTGAAGTCTGTTGAGAGATTAACTCTACTTGAGTGACTAATTCGATCGGTCCATCAAGGACACAAACTGTAGAACTCAGAGATTTAAAAGGACTAAATCGAAAATTTGGTAAGGTTTATTCAACCCCCTTCTAAACCTTACACTTACACCCTTGGGACCTACAGGTTCAATCTCCTTTGAGCTTCTCTACTAGCTTAGCCCCCTCTTCTAAAAAATAATTTTATGCATGTACGTAGCAGACTAATCCCTTTGATATCACTCAACCCCCAACCAATCGCATTTTAAAATTTTCTAAGTACCACCAACAATTCTCCCTCTTCTTCTCTAGACAAAGATTTATGTAAATAATCACCGACTTCCGCTTCACCCTCTTCTAAAAACACATATTTTAAATGCTTAGGGAGTTCTTTCAATTCAAGTTTTTGTTGGGGATTACTATCCACGTCTTCTAACGCAAATATTTCCATCATCTCCTCGTTTAAGGCTTTCCCATATGTCTTCCATGACGTCAAAAATATCATCATGCTCAAGAAATAAAGTATCAAGACTATAATCATGCAAAAATGTATTTTCGACCGCTTCATCAATGAAATCAACGAAAGAGAAATTTTCAAGTGACGCGTGTGAGGGAATGGGATTAGTTTCAAAAATAGAGAAAATCATAGTTTCACCAAGCATATCATAGTCCAGGCATCCATTTTTAACATCAATAAGTGTGTACGTGGTGGCCATAAATGGGCGGCCCAACGTAAGTGTGTGCTCATTACCTTGATTTTGCATTTCCCTACTTCTAATACAACAAAGTCAATAGGGACAATGAGACCACTCACTTTTACCAAAATATCTTCAACAATACCTTTAGGATACCTAATGGACCTATCGGGAAGTTGAAGACACATTCTAGTGGGCTTCAAATCCCCCAAAATCAAGTTGTTTACAAAGAGTAACGCATCAAATTAATTTTGGCCCCCAAATCAAGCATCCCAGAAGTTTCTTCACCATTTCCCATTGCAATTTTAACAACAAAACTACCCGGATCTCGTTGTTTAGGAGGCAATTGGTGTCAAGAATCACACTCGCTACTTCAAACAATTATCTTCTCGTTGTCACCAAACTTCCTCTTGTTGGATGCGAGTTCTTTAAAGAATTTTACATATCTTTGGCACATTTCTAGTAACATCTAGCAGAGGTAAATTAACATTAACCTTAGATAACATGTTATAGAAATCTAAGAACCGCTTATCCTGTTTTTGGTTTGAATGCGACTTGGGAAAGGAATCGAAGGTTTGTACGAATTATTGGTTTTGTGCAAGACGGATCATTTACTCCCCTCTTTCTCCTTTTGCTATATTTTGAGTCCTGGGACTTTGCTATCTCTTCGTCACCTACAAGGTTAGTCAAAGTAAAAGAAAATGAAAATTCAACTTTGTTATCAACAACCTTACCATTTCGTAACATGTTGATGGCTTGGGTTTGTTCTCGGTTGGCTAGGTAGCTTCCCTTTATTTACCACATGTTGAGCAATTTCACCAATTTGAGGGCTAATTGACCAACTTGGGTTTGAAGATGCTTAAACGATGTTTCCATGGATTCAAACCGCTGAATGTTGGTCTCTTGAGTTTTCTTACTAACATGTATGAATGAACTCAAGTTGTTTCAATAGATGGAAGCCGAGATTGGTTTGTTGACTAACCTTGAGGTTGCAAAGTGGCCTCGAGTAGATTTGAGAGGGATTTTGTGAATTTTCCCAACTAAAGTTCGGATGATTTCTCCACCCTGGGGTTGTATGTTTGAGCGAAATGATCATTACGAGGCCTTTCCGATAAACTTGGATAGCATTAATGTCCTCAACCTGTTGTTCAATCATTACATTACAAACATTAGCCCCATGACCAAATTCACCACAAATACATCATGACTCGGCAAAAGAGGGAGCAGATGGTGGATGCCCTTGTAGCAAACAATTGCACTTGCTTAGTCATTTCCCAATTGTTTTGTCACATCATAACTCGTAGCTACTTCATTCACGGTAGCCCCATTTACCCCTGGCACTCTTTTGTTGTGAGTTATCGCTCATCATCTTTAGAATATCATAGATTTCTGGTCCGTGTGTACACCGTCACCCCAAAGAAGATTGTCAATCATATATTGGTAATTATATGATAATCCATCATAGAAGAATTGGTTTAATAATTCTAGTGGGTAGTGATGATGTGGGCATTTAGTCTATAAATCCTTAAAAGGATCCCAAGCCTTATGAATAGGTTCGCGCTTCCATTTAACTAAAAATAGCTATCTTACCTCGCAGATTTGAAGTTTTATGATGAGAGTAGTGCTCGCCATGAACTTATCGTACATCGCCTCCCAATTAGTAAGAGAGTTGGGAGGTAGAGACATAAGCCAAGTTTTTGCCCTGGTCCTTCGTAGTATATGGAAAAAACAAGCATCCTAAGTGATTCTCATTCATATCCTATAGAGGAAAAGTTTGAATGATCGAATAGAATTCAGAATGAAGTTGAGAGGATCTTCATTGGGCATCCCATAAAACGACAGAATCGATTGAAGTGTATGTTTTTGAGCTCATAGTTCCATGTCGCTTGTCCGAAAGTGATGTAAGAGGTCACAGTTCCAATGATTGGGTGCACGAACTCATGCATCAAAGGTCGCGTGCGTCTCTATGTTGTTTCCATTATGATTATCACCCATCTCTCGGTTCATGGTCCATTTTGTTCTTTCTTTGGAACTTGATCGTTAGAATCCTCGCTACTATCCATAGAATTGTCCCCTTCTTTCCTCGCACGCCTCGCAACTTGATGGATGTCGCTCACGAAAGGCACAAGGTCCCGATTGAGATTTCTACGTCATTGCATAAACAACACCAGGAAAACAGATCAAATGCACTGTGGGATAAAGTAAAAATAAAAAGGCAAACAAAAAGAATCCTAATCTAAAAATACGGAAAATAAATAAAATAATTATTACGCCTAAAGCCTTCCCTAAACGGTGCCAAAATTTTGTTCGATCGCTAAACACCTATAAAAGTCTAACAATCCTCGCAATAGATTCTCTACAATAGTAGGGTAGCAAGTTAACCAAAAGTCGTCTCTAAAGGAAGACTTAGGCAAACAATTATTATTCTACAATAGTAGGGTAGCAAGTTAACCACAAGTCGTCTCTTAAGGAAGACTTAGCCGGCAAATAATTATTATGTATCACAATAAACAGAAAATAAATCTTAAACACTCTAACCAAATTTGTGATTTTAATTAACTAAAGAAAAACAAATAAGAAGACCAATTAAAACTCAACACAATTAAACCCCGAAAAAAAAAAGGATATGGATGAAAGTCTAGGATTTTAAATTGCCTCATCAAACTTGTAAGCGTAATATAAACTAATTGATCAAGCGATTAACAAATATAACAAACATGTAAAAACTAGCTTAGATCCGATAACCCACGTATTCACATATTAGAGTTATCCCTACATAATTTGCTATTTTGATTAAGCCAAGTTAGATAATACATCTCTCGATTCATATCTAACCCCATGAATAAATTTAGTCCAGAATAATATCTTCTCTAAGTCTCAATCATTCTCTCAAAACAATCAAAAGTTGGCCAAATAATTAATCATCAAGTAAAACAATTTCTTCAGGGAAGCAATTCAATTAATCAATACCCATTCTTGTTTGTTTGAATCAAATCATCTTAATCGTAGAACAAGGAAATTAGTTCATTCTTGGGGGTGGGACCATAATCTCAATTGAAGGAAAGAAAATAATCATAAACATTATCATGCAAAAATAATAAATCACCCAACATTTGAAATCATACAAAAGAGATGAAGAAATATTATGCTTGATTAAGCCGCAAAAATAACTTCAATGGGAAGAACCCAAGCAATTCCAATATTGAATGGAAGAGAAAAATAACAAAAACTAAAGTTAAAAGTGCTAAGTAATGAAAGTGTACGAAATTATGGATCCCTCAAGTGCTATTTATAAGCCTAAAATCCTATACAAGGTGGAAGAATCCTAAAAGAAGAAGAAAATCGTTTAAAAATCTGAACTTTCCAACGGCAACGCCACGCACATTGTGCTGGCGTCCATGCAGGGGTCCGTGATACGTTCATGTGCGCAGCGCGCAGCATTGTGCCGTGTTTCTTCCTTGCGCACGTGCACCTAAGCATTCTTGAGTTGTTGCGTGCGCGTCCACGCACACGTGCGTGACACACACATTCTCGTTAAGAGTGACGATGCGCGCCGTACGCAAGTGCACGCGCGTTAATCTTTTCCTGTTGTCTCGTGTGCGCGCTCGCGCACTTGTGCTTTCGTCCCAACTGTCATCCGGCCGTGATGCCCGTTTTGCCTATTTTAGCCCGTTTTCAAGACTTCTTTTTACAAAATCCTACGAAAATGACAAAAATACCCCACATAACACACGACACTATAAAAAAGAACGTAAAAACACCAAAATACGCACAATCACACACACGAAAAATAGAAATCGCACAAACATCACACACAAAAACGTGCAGAACACGGGTATAGAGTCGCAAGCTTATAATTGTTTATGCGAGTACTTCAATTCAAAGATCTTTTGGGAGTTGATATTAATTGTTGAGTAGGGATGCTAGCAATTGGTATTAATCAACTGCTTATTTGCCTTCGGGAAGGGAATAAATTAATTTAGGAATGAACCCATAGAAACACATGAATTGGTTTTGTGAAACATTAATTGGATTTAATATTGAAGAAACATGTTGAGATTATGTGCCAGGTTGCTTTCGTATTTGTTGAAAAGACTTGTGGAGTTCGGTTTTTTATAAATTTACATCTTTTATTTTTACTTGTTTAGATTAGATAATAATTTTTTGATTTTTGGTCGCTTTAATAAAATTGGAATGCGATGTTATTATAACCTAAGTGTTTTGTATTCAATCCTCGAGGAATACGACCTTGTTTGTCATTATTCCATAAACTACGTTTGTACACTTGCAAAGATATAGTGAAAAGATTTTCGTGATCAAGTTTATCACGTCGTTGGTGTGGGTAGAAAGATTCAACTTAGATATAGTAATAAGTAGTTGAATCTTAATTGAAGCAAAAATTTTGTAAATATTTGTTTTTATTTTTTGCAATTTTTAAAAAAAATTTAATTTTGTTTTTCTTTTGTAAATATTTTTTTATTGATTTGGTTCTAACATTGTTTTTGTTGAATACTTAGATCGAAATCTTTGGAAATACAAGAGCCGAATCGCTATTGTAGTAGGAGGCCAACATCAAAAGGGCAAATTCCAAGCGAGCATCGAACTTAATCCGAGAGAAAATGCAACGCCATTCGCCTGCGATGGATGGTATGAGAATATGAGGGCTCAAAGATTTCAAATGACACGGTTTAGCGACAGTGATGCTAGAAATCGACGCCCCTGGGTCAAGACGTAAAACTTAGCGCTTTTGGGAGGCAACCCAAGGGCATCGCGAAAAACTCCATGTTTTTAAAAAAATTGAAAATCAAAACATATGACCGTGTGAAATTTCACACGGTCATGCGATATGCTTCACGAGAGACCAACCACACGGTGGCCGTGTGAATCAGACACGGTCGTCGTGTGGACCAAGCAAAATGGACGGAAAGCAAGGGGTCGACGGCCGGCGCGTGTGAAATACACACGGGCCGTATGAACGATCCAAGTAAGTACTTTTTATGTATTCTCTTTCTTTTGATAATTTCCTCATATGTTCGGTCGAAGCATATTTTAAGCTTTGGGGTTGTCAAGAATGCGTAAATAAATCTTCGCTACATTTTGAATTACATTTAGGATTGCATGTAGAGCATATAAAATTTGCATAAAAAATTGAAATTTTCGATTTTTTTATTTTTATATTTTAGCACGTCTATCGCTTTAGATGTTTAATTGCTTTTGTGTGATTTAGGATCAAAAGTCAAAAAAGTACAAAAAGCTTCCATTTTACTATGAGCATTTGTTTTTATGAGATAAAATATTTTTGTGAATAATGTGATGAATTATTGAGGAGATATCTTTACTTGTTTGGCATTGATTGAGAAAATTGAGTATTTGAGCATGTTGCGAAAAATAAGCCTTTGAGCTTTTGTGTCTTTAACTCGCTTTTTATATTATGTAGTCTTATTTTCTCTTGAGTGTGTCATTCATGAATATTAGAATTCTTAACTTGCTTTAATATCTTCATTGAAGGTGTGTGTGTGTGTGTGTGTGCAATTTTTGAAAATAATTTAAGGCCATCTTTGTTTTAGCTTACTTAGCCTACAATGTCTACCTATGAACTCATGATTCTCTAGTTAGCCACTTTGAGCCTTAACTTTTATTATTAGCCACATTTTGATCTTAAAAATTGAAAGATGTTTTTAATCCCTAAAATTACTTGAGCTTATAGAAGATGAATAGTTTGGGGGAGATGTGGTGAAGTTGTGAAAAGGAGAGAAAGTTGGCAAAAGAATGAAGGATGAGCAAAGATATAGGTAAAGGTAAATGAAAGAATAATGAAGCTCGAAAAAGAAAGAAAAATCTCAAAAAGAGAAAGAAAAATCGCAGCAAAAGCAAAAAAAAAAGAAAGAAAAATTTTGGAATTTTGAGAATAAATTGAAAGTTTGAGGCTAAAGAAAAAGAAAAAGAAGGCAAACAGCCTAAGAATGAAAAGGAGAAAAAGGATGGAGTTGAATTGAAAAATTAAAATATCTTGAAAAGAATGACTTTCATAATAAAATGGGTTGGTGAGCAAGTTGTGTACTTAAATTCTATTTGCTCAAGTCAAGTCACGTAATCCAAATTTTCCCTACCCTTACCAAAGAGCCTACATTACAACCAAATGAAAAGTCCTTTTTGATTCTTAAGTTGTGCACACTAAAGTGGTCGAGATGTTAGACGATTTTCAAGCCCTATGGTAGTTCTACATTCATTGAATTGATTTTGAGTGCATACACTTTCCATACACTTTGAGAGTTGAGTAATAAACTACTTGTGAGTCGCTACGTCAAGACCGAAAAGAGTATTGATTATGCCAAACTTGTGATGGATGACTTCTTGATAATAAATGCACGGTTTACTTGAATATGGAGTCAAATGAGATTGAATATTTATAGTGTTATTGTGTGTTCTTTGTATCCCTTGAGGTCATTTTTCTAAAGTTTGGTCGAGGATGAGCAATGGTTTAAGTTTGAGGGATTTTGATATGTGTAAAATATACGTACATTTAATGCTAAAAATGATATATAATTGATGCATTTGCATGCATATTTAATGTATTTTACTTGGTTTCCTTAAGAGGCGTGATATGTGGATTCTTGTGAATTTTACAAAAATAGAGCTAAATTGGACAAAAAGTGATAGCACGTTCCAAATGATATGTCAAAATATAAGGTATGAGTAAATATGTGACGGAAAGAAGCATGGATAGTTGAACAAAAGGGAATTACAAAAAACATCCAAACGCGCTACAGATTTTTAAGACTAGCAGGGTTTAGTATTTTGGCCATAACTATCTCTACAAAGTTGATATTGGGCTGATTCAAGTGGCTATGGAAAGCTAAGAAAAAAGGCTACAACTTTCATGAAGACCTCAGAGCAACATCACACGTTTACATGGACAAAAACCCATCGTGACAGTCAGATCGGTGAATAAATACACGACGTGTGAAGTGTTCAACGATTTTTAGAAACAAAACCAATCGCACGGTCGACCGTGTGATCTCGCACATAGGCCATGCGATATGTCTGCGCCCCGATTTTGTATCCTAATCCCCTAACTCTACTGATCTCTCAAAGCACCTATATAAAGGGACCAAGACCATGGACGAAAATATATATCACTTCATATATACTTGATACATCACAAAATACACCGCAATACACTAGGGTTGCACAAGTCTATAGTCTTATGAGAGAGGAAGGCTAATCTACGAAGAACACCACAAGGCCTTTCACATCTACGATAACACAAGTGGTTCAAAGGCTTGGAGGGAAGATACATCCCGATGAAGGGATTTTCTTTCTTAGTTTATATATCTAGTTTGTAATTAAACGATGTTAAACTATTTGATTTCAACTTTGTCTATGAATTTGTTATCAAATATGTTGGGCTAATCTTTTCGATCCTAGGGCATAATCAAAACCGTGGATTCGTGTTAAATCTTTATTGATTGTTTTCTTAATTGATTTATCCTGCTCTATATTATGAATTCGAGTGCTTATTTCTTGTAGATTATCCGATCAATAATTTGCATGTCATATTTGTTAGTTCATAACTGGGAGGTGAGTTCTAACAAACGAAAATTAGATTCGCACATAAACGAGTATGTAGTCGGGAGGCTTATAATCTGTTTGTGGGGAGTACTTCAATTCAAATATCTTTGTGGAGTTGATATTAATTGTTGAGTAGAGATGCTAGCAATTGGTATTAATCAACTATTTATTTGCCTTGGGAGGGGAAATAAACTAATTTTGAATTTAACCCATAGAAACACATGAATTGGTTTTGTGAAACATTGATTGGATTTAATATTGAAGAAGCATGTTGAGATTATGTGTCTTAGGTTGCTTTCAGTATTTGTTGAAAAGACTTGTGCGTTCGGATTTTTTTATAAATTTACATCTTTTATTTTTACTTGTTTACATTAGATAATAATTTCTTGATTTTTGGTCGCTTCAATAAAATGGGAATACGATGTTATTATAGCCTACGTGTTTCGTATTCAATCCCTAAGAAATATGACCTCGATTTCCATTATTCTATAAACTACGTTGTACACTTGCAAAGATAGTGAAAAGATTTTCGCGATCGATCAAGATTAAGCCCGTATACAAGGCTCCTTTTGATTGAACCACGATAATCCACAAACAAAATCACAAACTATATTTCACCTTGATGTAATTAACTACTAGAGTTATTTACTTATTTGTGCACACCTTAAACCTTGGAAAACATTTGTGATGCTCCAAGAAGAAACATAGAGAAAATTGTAGAAGAAAGAAATTTTTTTGGGAGAGAGGTTTATGCGTTGTCTTACTTAGAGACTAATACCTCAATTACTAACCATATAGGAGGAGATTTCAAAAGATATATGAATTTCTCCATATTAGATACAATCTCAATTTTCATGCTAATGAATTAGATTTTCAAAAACTTCCTTATAGGAAAGACATTTATGCAATCTCCAACAAAGTACATTGCCAATACACTTAGAATTGATCCCAATCGCCAAGTTTTATTACTTTTATATTTATTAACTAAGGAAAAGATGCTCAAGTGTTTTAAAGATCGAGTTTTTGTTTCCTCTCTCTCTCTATGATAAAGTCATCTTTGTCTTGTCTGTTGGCAAGTTTTGAAGTTTTTTGTCTTGTTGTATTGGTAAGTTGGGTGTCGAATGGGTTCATCATTGGAAGATTTGTACGATCGATTGAGATTGGATGAAGAAGAGAAAATGGACTGGTTCTTGATAACCTAGAACAGACATGGTGGACAATGGTTTCGAGTGGTGTTTGGTAGTCGTCTGTTATCTAATAAAACAAGAAACTTCTTGGCGATGAAAACTACGCTGCTTCTATTCGCGGCCTATTAAGGAGTGTTAATCAAAGAGTTGGGTCCAAACTTGTATTTGTTTCAATTCTTTCATGAATTCGATGTGCAGTGAGATAGTGGAATTTAATGGCCCTTGGACTTTTGATAATTTCCTCCTTCTTACCAAGAGGTTGGCTATAGGTGAACAACCTTCAAAAGTGTTGTTATTTGACACGACCATGTGGGTGCAAGTTTATGATCTTCCGATTGGTTTCATGTCCGAAAAAATTGTCAAGGATATTGGTAATTTTATCGGGGTTTATATCAATCGATGCAAAAACTTTGATGGAGGTTGGAAGAATTTCATGCGTATCGTAATTAAGTTCGACATACAAAATCCAATTAGGCGCGGATGAAGATTAAATAGACAGAGGAGATGGGCGTGGATAAACTTCAAATATGAACGTCTTCCCACGTTTTGTTTCTTTCGTGGGCCACATAGACATTCTAAGCAATTTTGTGAAAAATTATATGATTTGCCAAGCTCGAGTGCATCGAAAGAGTTTCACGGATATGGTTGAGAGCTCCGGGCGTAGACAATCTTCGTTATCCGGGAACAAATTGGTTGCGTGAGGATCTAGAAAAATTATTCCAAGCGATCCAAGACCAGGAAAAGTGGGTTTGTTTTTAGTTTCTTACATGAGAGGACAGAGGCGCAGTTTTGGAGAAAATTGTTAGTAGGAAAGATAAGGACGTGGTTCATGGTACCAATCACGGGAGCGATTACAAGGAGTTATCTTTCGCCACGCGGTCGATACCTTGTGGGGATAAGGAAAGTGAGTCAAATCCATTAATTATTTGATTTGAAACGGAGGCGTATTGATGATATGCAGAATCGGGGATACTATTCAAATTGGGCTTAATGAAGGTTTAGGCAAGGTTGTAGTCCGACAACAATCAAAAAAAGGGTTTAGAGGTGGTCCTGGTTTCCGTGCCCACCTATAACATTGAGTACATGGCCGAACCGCCATGGGCTTGGCAACCCACGATAGTTCGGATCAAATGTTGCTTATGTTGAGGTCTCAACTTCAACCTGTTAAGATCAATCAACTCTATGACAAAAGCTACAATGTAGGATTCAACATGGGGATATGCCGATCAAAGATGTCAATCAAATGAAATTGTCGGCCGCAGGAACAAGGAAAAAGAATATGTATGTAGTGGATTGGTCTACTACTACACCAAGCATATGTCCGCTATGAAGAGTACAAATGACTTAGTCCAAAGTAAAAGCCTAATTTTATTTTTTTTTTTGTCGAAAACTTTATTAGTCGGAGATCGTGTTGAATTTGTGTGAAGTAGAATTGAAGATGAGGGCATGTTTGTTGTTGACCGTGTTGGTCATGGTGGTGGCTTGGTAATGTTTTGGAAGGAGAAAGATATGGATAAACTCATTAGCTATTCTCTTTAATCACATCGATATTGAAGTCACTCTTGGGATTCGCAGAGAAGTGGAGACTAACAGGATTTGGGTATGGTTGGATACCCATTTACTTGGGACAGAGGTTGGGAACCGATGGTTGGGTGGAAGAAAGGCTCAATAGAGCCCTTCATCGAAAGTCAGTGCCTATGTTTCAAAACTTGAGTTCAATCTCAAGATGTTTCATCGACACCCGCCCATTTTCCTCGACATTGGGGTAAGCGGTTTTCCTACCAAGGAATTTTAAGTTCAGTTTGAAAATGATGGCTTAGGGAAGAAGATTGTAAAACAATTATTCGTGGTCTTTGGGTAGATACTCAATACCTTCCTTTGGTTGAGAGACCGGATTGTATGGGTTCTTGAAAAATGGGGGGGATAAGTTAAGCAGCCTTAATTTGTTTAAGTGATACAAAAACGCAAGTCAAGTTGTTAATGGGTAAGAGAGATCCTCCTTCCGTTTCAAGTTTAAGGAAGCCCAAAACGTTACGTTCTATCCTTGCCCAACAAGAAGATTTTCGAAGAGAGATCAAAGCTTTATCGGGTCAAGGTAGTGATATGAACACAAGATGTTTTCATGCCAATGCATCAAAGAGGAAGATGTCAAAGACAATTTATGAGCTTAAAGATGATAATGGTATTTTTCTCGATTGGCAAAGTGGTTTGGGTGAATATGTATTGCGGTATTTCTCGATTTGTATTCTTCCCAACCTACGGATGTGGAGGGTATTCTAAGTTTTGTGGCAAGAGTCACTTTAGAACAAAATGAAATGTTGTTGGAGCCATTTTCGAGAGGTTGAAGTAAAGAAAGCTCTTTTTCTATGCATCCGGATAAATCTCCGTGTCCTGGATGGATTAAATCCCGCTTTTATCGATTTTGGGACCTCGATGGGTAAGGATATTTCTAAGGCTTGCATTCATTTTTCGAGTTCTTGTTCGTTTCTAGAATCTTTGAATGATACGGAGATTGTATTGATCCCAAAAAGAAGAATCCACGTTTCGATTTGGGATTTAAGGACTATTGCTCTTTGTAATGTTATTTATAAGGTGGTCTCAAAAGTTCTTGCCAATCTTACCCTGTCTCCCACTTGTTCTTTGCGGACGATAACTTCTTTTTCTTCAACGCCAATTTCTCGGAAACTATGGCCGTGAAAGAACGCCTCCACATCTACTCTCAAGCATCTAGCCAGGTAATTAACTTCCAAAAGTATTCGATTTCTTTCAAGTAAGAACACTAATGAGATTCAAGAAGCTATTTGTGATATGTTGAATGTTTTCCCAACCGACAATCATGGTCATTATTGGGACCGCCTTCATTGGTGGGAAGAAGTAAGAGGAAGTATTTTCATTTATTAAGGAGAGAGTTTGGAATAGAATTCAAGGGTGGAAAAGTAAAATGTTGTCTAGAGCAGGGAAAGAAATCCTGTTGAAAATTGTTGCTCAAGCAGTTCCAACCTATGCAATGAGCATTTTTTTGTTACCTCTAGAATTAAAATGAAATTGAAAAATGATGAATGCTTTTTGGTGGGGAAGTGGAGATTCGAACCATAGAGGTATAAAATGGATGGCTTGGCGTAATATGTGTAGCTAGAAATCGAAAGGAGGCTTGGGTTTTAAATGATTACATGAGTTTAATCTAGCTTTATTGGGGAAGCAAGGATGGAGATTTATCTCACAGCCTCACTCTTTGGTGGCCAAAATTTTTAAGGCTCGATAAATTCCAGATGTTGATTTCTCAAGAGCAAAACTGGGTAATAATCCGAGCTATGTGTGGCGAGCATTTGGGAGGCCAGGAAGGTTGTCGTGGGAAAGAAGTGTGCAAAAATTGGAGATGGTAAAGGAACTAGAGTTTGGGGTGACTCTTGGCTCCCGGATCCACATAACGCTTATGTTGTTACTCCACGAGGTCGAAGGTTTACAAGATATTAAAGCGAGTGTTTTGATGAAAACGGATGTGTTCGAATGGGATTATGATCTCCTCGCAGATATATTTGTGGAAAGGGATGTACATCTTATCCAAAAATTTCCTTTAGTTGATCCTATTACAGCGGATTCGTGGATTTGGAATAGAGAAAACAAAGGAATATACAATGTTAAAAGCAATTATTGAATTCTTTGTGCAGATTTCCACCCTTCTTCTACAGATTCAGAATTCCCATGGAAAAATTTTTGGGCTTTGAAGGTGCCTCCAAAAGTTAAAAACACGGTTTGGAGAGCCGTCCAAAATTGTCTCCCTACTCAGTCTAGACTTCTGGATAGAAGGGTGAATATCAATCCCAGTTGTCCATTGTGCAATAATGAGGTAGAAAGTGTGGTTCATGTTTTCTTTTCCTGCACTTTTGCTCGTAGATGTTAGGATTTATCTTCATTGCCCTTGCATCTGAATGATTTTTCTGGTTTTTTGGAAAGTCTCAAATCGATTTGGAGCAGTTTTGAGGTGGAGGAAAAGAGAATATTGCTCATGCTTATTTGGGCTTTGTGGAAGAACCACAATGAAGTTGTATGGAAACGTAATCAAAATATGTCGTATATGTAGTGAATTCAGCAACTTCATACCTTACATAGTGGGAATTGGCTCAGCAAATGGAGATTAAGGATTGGAAAAAATCTTTCCAGGTGATGGTTCTGCTGTCTGGTGTAAGCCACAACCAAGGGGGTTGAAAGTTAATGTTGATGGTGCAATATTTAACCATTTGGATCGAATTAGATTTGGCTGTGTTGTGCGTAATTCTGAAGGAGATTTTGTAGCTGCATGGAGAAATTGCAGAAGCTTTGGGTTTCAGGGAAGCCCTCAGTTGGATCAAAAATAATTTTTCTGATGTTGTTGTTACTCTTGAAACTGACTCCATTCGAACTATTCAGCCGATTCGAGGTGTTTTATCTAGTAATTCCTATTTTCGTAGCATCACTGATGATTGTATTAGCATTCTAAAAGGTTTACCTTTAGTATCCCTGTGTCTTTGTTAGGAGGCCGAATCGTGTCAATTTCATATTTCTTTGCATTTAAAACAAATGATTCTACGTCTGGCGTCATGGAGTGATTTGATAATCCATCGTATGTCATTTGTAATGTGCTTTAGTTGGATGAAATCTTTATTTTTAAAAAAACTAAGGAAAAAGCAGAGCAAGGTATTGGAAAAATAGTTTAGTATAATAATAATAGTAACAATTTTTTGACAAATTTTTTCCTTGTTAACGATTGCTATCAAAAGAGTATGATATGAAGAATATAAATCTGGCTCCAAGTTGGGACCACGTTCACAAAAGAATATAAATCTGGCTCCAAGTTGGGACCACGTTCACAAAAGAAAGAAAACATAGAAGTGGGATGAAAGGCCTGGTGTCCCTAAAAATAAAACGAATGAGCCGTTTCGCTTTAACTATTTCGAACTCAACTGATAAAAGTTTCGTTTGAGTTCATTTAATGAGTCTCGTTAAAATAAATGAACTAAAGTCAAACTTAGAGATATTCGACTCGTTAGCCTAAGGGAGCACGTTAGTGAGCCAAAGTGAGCAAGCGCGTTAGTAAGTTCGTATAAGTTAAACTAATAGTTTAACCGTAATTTTAATTATTATACGTTTACTCATGATAAATTTAAAACTATTTAAATAAACTTATTTGTTTGAATAAAATCCTATGTTTAATTGATATATTATGTGTTTTAGAAAGATATAATTTTATTTTTATAATAAATTAAAGAATAATTTAATTTATAATATATATATTTATTAAGCTCGTTTAGACTCGATTAAGCTCGAAAAGTTCGTGAGCCATCAATATATTCGATAAATTCAAGCTCGAGTTCGACTCGATAATAAATGAGTCAACTCTCTAAAGCCTCTACCGATTTGATTCGATTGTAGCCCCAGGTGTCCCTAGTTGGGAGCTTTGACCTATGGTGACATGACAATTTCAAAATTATATTAATGGTAAATTACACTTTGCCTCCTAAAGTATATGAATTTTTGCGCTTTGTCCTTTGAATTTTTTTACATATTACCACCATTGAACTTAGTGTTTTTCTTACACCATACCCCTTGTGAGATGATAAAGTGTACAGAAATATTAAATTCAGGGTGAAAAGTGTTACAAAAAAGCTGAATGGACAAAGTGCAAAACATCACGTAATTTTACGGGATTTAGTATAATTAACCCTTATATTAAAGATATTTATAAATTAGAGTACAAAAATTAGATGAAATATTTAAAAAATAATCAACTTTGCTTAGTAGTGTACTGAAATCAGAAAATATTATAGCTGAAAAATCCTTTTTTTGGGTTAGAAAATAAATTCTTATTAACCTTTATGGTTGATTTTTCTTTTCCTGTTTTATCACCATATTTTTTTCATGACAGGAGTATCTTTATCATGGTAAGAATTGAGTGATTGAATTTACTAAAACTGCATTCAACTTTTCCACCTATACCAAATAAAGATGAATTAGTCTCTTATCGACAATTTGATGGATCTAATCATCAAACGGACCCAACTTTGAACCAATAATCGCCCAATCCAATCAGAACAGAATTTAAATAAATTTGGGGTGGACCGATACACAAAAAATCGGGTGGGCTTAGGATAAGAAAATAGTATAAATTATAATTAAAAAAATTACAAAAAAATTCTATTGTAAAAGTTTTTTAAAAAAAAAAATTGGGAGGTCTCCCTTTATCTCCCTCATAATTCTTCTCCTCCATAACAGAGGGAGCGGTCGGTGGAAGAGTTGCGATAGATGCGAACAGAGGCATGGTCTTGAACTCCGAAAGAAGGTTGTACTAGTATTAGTTGGAAATTTCAATTGTGTGACTTCAATTCAGAGAATGGAAATTGGACTACTTCTATACACAATATTTTTATGAATGGGGAAGATAATGAAAAGGATGATAATTAATGGGAATTTCCAGGGAGATGATGAGAGTAGCAGAGTTATTGATGCCAAGTTGTTTCTGTTTTTGGGGATTTTTGATTCTTGGTCAGTTCCTTTATCTAGCTTTGAATTTTGTATGAATTGATTAAGTCATGTCATCCAAGTATTTGATGATTTGACTAAATTAACATTCCAGGGGGGATTACTAATATTTTTTATTGGAAAAACTAATACTTTTTAGGGGAATTACTAAAAACTTTTCAGGGAAAAATTTAATAGTTTTCAGGGCGACTACTAATACATTTCACATGGACTACTAATACTTTTGACAAAAAAAGTAAAAAACTAATACATTTTAGAGGGACTATTAAATATTTTCAAGTGAACTATGTACTAATATTTTTCGTAGGACTAACAATACTTCTCGAGATGAATATCTAATACTTTTTAGTGCTCTCGAGATATTATATCATTGTCAATATTACAAAAACTAATACGTTCAAGTGAATTACGTACTAATACTTATATCACTTTGTCAATATTATAAGAACTAATATGTTCAAGTGAACTACATACTAATACTTTTGAAAAGGTCCGCTTAATATTTTTTGGAATGACTACTCCTAATACATATCCCCTGAATATTATAAAATACCAACGCTAATAAAATAAAAATGCTATGGGTCAATTTTTGGATCCGTCTAATAGATTTTGACCCGTTAGACCTTTTGACAGGAGTTTTTGTCAATAAAGAAAAATAATGAAATGTAATATTTGAATAGATACTCTATGTTGTGGCATTACTTTTATGAATTACTAGTAGTAGAAAACATAATTTAATTGGCATTTTCTTTAAACTAACAAAACACCCCAAAGGGTGGGGATAGGAGTGTAAACGAATAGAATCGAGGCAATCCAGATATTTTATTTGTATTCAGCTCATTTAGAAAATATTCTTATTCGTATTCTTTTAATGTTTAAATACAAAAATTGATTCTTATTCTTATTTGAAAATATATTTAAATATTTATGAATCCATTCGAATATTCATATTAAAAATCCTAACCCATATTTATCTTTTTTCCCCGGAAATATATGATTAGATTACAACAAATTAGAATCTCAATAAAAACTTTGGGTCAAAAAATGTTAAATACATCAATAAAAAAGAGTTTATTGTCGAGTCCATTACTTAATTTTTTACAATAATGTTGGCTAGCATCCAAATCATTCTCACAATTAGACATCAACTTGTTTTTTCTTCCTTCGATGCAAAAATAAGCTTATTAGAGATTAGAGTATTTTCTAATCATACAAATTACAAATTACTAATGGAACTTAAGAAAAGAGAACTTACATGTGTTATAATAAGCTTCTTCATCTCATGAAGTTCACAAAGCCAATCTACTCCGCAAATCATCACTTGAACCATATCATATGATAACTTTGCAATAAGGATCTAAGACTCGGGTCTTTGTACTATATGTGGCATTTGATGCCATTGTGCTAATAGAATAACTAAAATATAACGAGCCGACTTAGACAAAATGCATGATGTACTTTAATTATATATGGAACTAGTTTGAGCTTTTATAGTGAATATATGGTTTATTATATATTAACAATTTATATAAATAAATATATATTTATATGTATAAAGATTATATAAGTGATTTCAACAAATATAATTATAAAAACACATAATATTATTTGATAATAGTCTTTCGAATACTCGAATCGATATATTCATATTGTATTCGCATAATATACCAATCAATAAATATTTTTATTTGGATTCATGTATAATTTTTCGAATTCAAATGTCAATATACGAATTCAAATACCAAATCGAATAAAAAAGAGAGTAGATCTCTTGTAAGATTTCGCCGCAGTCTATGCGACGGATTGCACTTTAGGGTAAAAAGTGATACTTTTAGTATAAAATGTGACACTTTTAGACTTTTAGTGTGAAAAAGTGATACTTTGTCTAAGTACCCTGCATTCGACAAGGTATCACTTTTTACACCAAAAGATCACTATTTACACTAAAAGTATCACCCGTCGTAACGCGGCGAATCGTCATACACAAGTTTTTGCCTAAATAAGATTCGCTTCTTTTATATCCCTAGGTGGGGATACGTGGATCCTGGGCTATAAATGAATAGAACGTTTGAAAAATAACTCGTGACCGAGCTCGGATTGCGTTTGTTTATGTTAGTTTATTTAGTCAACGAGCATATAATGAACAAATTTTAAGGCTCGCCTAATAACGAATGAGCTTGAACAATTGTATACTGCGTTCATTAATAGCTCGTGACAAGCTCGTTTTAGTATTCGTTTATAAAATATTCATGAACAAGCTCATGTAGCTTAATTTTAAAATTAAAATTTTACATATAAGTTAAATATAAATATTGAAAAGTTAAACATATGTAATTCTAATAGTATTGTATAATATAATCTATAATTACATATAATATGAAAAAATTAAAGTTACAATATTAAAAATTTCTCATTAACATACGAATTAAAGTTGAATTTGTTCACGAACATGTAATGTACACAAACTCGTCAAAGATATTTTTGTTTGTTTATTTGTTTATTGTTCGCGAACAAAATCATTTAGTAGTTCGTAAACACGCCATGAACATAAACGTGTTCACTAACAAAAACACTAAATAATTTTATCAAACGAATATGAACAATATTTTTAAAATCAAAAGAGCTCGTATAAAATAAAGGAAAATTTGGCAAACAAGCTAAGCTCGGTGCGACTCGACTTGGATCATTTAGACCCCTACTAGATCCCATACCTAGATAAAAAAAAAAAAAAAAAAACCAAAATATTATACGCCCCCAAATACGACATCCTTGTCCCAAATATAAACCTCCTACTGGGAAATCTTTTGTAGTTAAGATGTATAATGACGGGTTTGTGGTCGTCAACAAAAAATTAGCTAGTAATGGTAAACATACAAGCCCTTCACGCCCTCAAATCTCTATTTGCAATCCGTTTGATACTCTAAAGGAAACAGATTGCAGTCCGGGTCTCATTACAGAGAAGTATGCTGAAATGATTACAAATGATTACACCGAACCAATGGCGTAAGATAATCCGTTAGCTATTGTGGTTTATTCCAGTGTTGTTGAATCAAGTTCAAATCCAACAGAGAGTGATGAAACATCTTTGACTTCATAAGACAAATTGGAAGCTTTAACGACCATGGCAGGCGACTTCTCAACTATCCCGTTTGTCATTCACTCATGTGTTTCCTTAGAAGCTATGAAAGCTATGACAATAGCGGCTCGAGGATCATGGGCCGATATTCCACAGGTTACATCAGACTATCAAGACGATACTCGAGTACGTGCAGACAAACCAAAAGACGCCATTCGAAAATCTTCTAAAAATAGACATCCTTCATTTGAATTGCGTCATTAGGTTATTCTTGTTGTTACTTTTTCCCGATGTTTTTGCATTGTTTTTCCATCGCTACCGACGGCTTGTGATAAATACCTTTTCTTTCTTTTTTATATATTTCCATGTATCTAAAAAAATACGATATCCGATGGGAAAAAAAAAAAACAAGAAAAACTAACAGAGAGACGATTAACATACTAGCACAATCATGTACTATTAAAATCTAAAATTAGGATATTAAAATTGTCATTAACTTTTCTAAATTAGGATATTCAAGACGATATTAGTTTACTATATTAAAATTGTCATTAACTTTCTCTAAATGGTAATATTTCATGTTAAAAGATGATATTTGGTCATTTTCGGCATAGAATCACCCTATTTACATCTTTTATATCAATTTATTTTTTAAATTAATCATTTTCCCACATAGATTTGGGTTATTTATTTGTTTTGTTGTTTGTGATTTTCCTATCTTGGTGCGCGACGTTTGGTTTGTATTTGTCTTGGTGCACGATATTTTTTCTTGTGTGGACATTTCATAACTGCAAGTTTTCGATCTGAGAGATATGACAAATCAAATTGTGGTCTTCATCATGTTGCAGATCTTGAATAATTGATATTCTAGGCACTTGTCATATATATGTCAAAAATACACTTCAAAATCATAATCAAACATATTTTCATTTGCAAACATATACCGTAACAGAGATGCAGATAACGAACCAAACATATAATCAATTCCACTTCAAAAACTATATACAAATATATTTTCATTTGCAAATATATAAAATAAAGTAAATGCAATTTAACTAACCAAACATATTCTCAATTTCACACTAAAAATCAAAATTTATTCCAATACTGAAACTGGAAATTGGAATTGGAAATATATCAATACAAGACCACAACTTTATTTTTATCACATACGTTTGTGTTTAAAATTCATTTCGAAATTACTCAGCGAAATGTAATTTCATTTTTATACCTATAAAAACTTTTATTTATTTATTTGAATAATGACTTTTTTTCCACCCAAAAATTAAACACCATATTAAATTTTCAGTAGGAAGTCTAAAAATGATTGTTTCCAAATGAAGCCGCCCCAATGGACAAATAAGTCAAAAAGAACAGAACAAAACAAAACAAAAGCGGAAAGCCAAATGCATCGCAAATACGGATCCTTCCCACACTCACCTTTCGCGCGTGACCACACGCTATCTCTTTAATTTAATACTTCATCTCTGTATCTGGTAGTGATCGATAAAGCCATTTGCCTCCATATCTTGACCACTCCTCTGTCGCCCCCAAAACACGCACAACACACACTTGCTCCCACCAGAGCACCAAAAGCAGCCAGACAAAGGCCAGCAGTGCGCACGATAGTTACCCGGCGCTCTTTAGTCTGAGGCAGAGTCCGATAGTCATCACTATCCTCAATATTTGACGATGGCGGAGCTGGCGGCGGCCGAAGTGTATGCGCCGCGGACAATACAGGTCTGGAGGACACTGATGAACTGGCTGGCGTTCTTCTTCCAGATCTTCGCTCAGATCCTTCGGGCTACGACGTCGTTTACTCAGGTCCTCTCTTACGTCGGCCTAAGCCTTGGCTCTTTGCTCTCTTCTACGCCGCCGCAGTTCAAGCCTCTGCCAGTGGTTGAGCTCCCAGACTCCGCAGAAGAGCCTGAAGAAGCGCCGCCTCTGGCAGCTTTTCCTGTCGCAAGTAGTGGAGGGAGAGCGATTGATGATGCTCCTCTGGAGAAGCTAACGGTAACTTAAGTTAAAATTTTGAATTTGGATTGATCTTTATCAAGGAGTGTAGTAAATGAACATTAGTAATTATAATTGCTCGTATGTGATGAGTGAAAGTACACATGGAAAAAACCAGGTTGAAGGTTGACCGGGAAAAATGCTCGAGTAAATTGTAGCTCTGTGATTCAATTTGTTTATCAATTCGAGTTATAATATCTATAAAAGAAAAAGCAGAAGGAAAAGTTATTGAGTGAGATGTATTTTTTGGCTACTCATTTCCAACTAAAACGTTAAACATGAATAGTTTTCGCTGCTTCTTGAGCTGTTTCTTCTATGATAGAATTAGGGGTCGGAGTGAGACAAGTGAGACTTTAGGGAAGGGTGCTAAATTCTTAATGTTTTCCTTTTGCTTGGTTCAACTTTACTTCGGACGAAGCATGCCCTTTTCAGGAAAATGGCTCATTAATGTAGTACGGATGATGTCATATGCTTGGGGACCTATTAGAATGTATAATGACTGCTACAAAATTATCGATCCGGTTGCCATGAATAATTGAACTTATCCATAGCACCGACAGATGAATGAATGACGATTATAGTTATGCTACCTCAAACAGTTATTAGATATACTTTTTCCTTGTTCATTTCCTTTGCCCTCTACTTAATTGGGTCACACATTTACCAAAATTGTATATTTAGTCATGTTACAGACTTACAGGGACTCTTCTTGGTTACGTTTACTCCATAAAGACAGCGTAAGACTGTATAAGTTGTAGGAAATGCTGACTATAAACAAATGATATTTGCATATAAAATGGCTAAAGAAATGAGCTATGGGCTGAAAATAGTTAGAGTGGACAAGGGTGAGGCAAAAACATCTGGGGGAATCCTACTGGCAAGACGTAACCTGCCATGCCTAAGATGGTGCACTTTCACCATGTGTAATGCGTTAGTATATATATGGTAAGCTCAGATAGGATTAAGTTAAAAGTGATGACAAAAATAGTGACAAATAATGCCTTGTCAGATCAGTCAGAGTGCAACATATCCACGTGGGAAATTGATTGAGTACTAGAGTTAATTTACGAAGATAAAGTAGAAGAAAAGCTTCACATGAATCATATTGATTTTTAGCCTTAATCTTCATAGTGAATGACTCATTTCCTGGCCTAGTTGACTTTGCCAAATTATTGAAATGTTTATTTCCATAATAAAGATTGATAAGTAAAATATCTATAAATTGCACGTGTGGAAAATGTTATATTTCTTGTCAAATTGTTAGGTTGATCAGTAATAGGCTGTAAAAAACTCTTGCCTTTTTAGATTCATATGACAATTACAATTATTTTTGTGGTCATAGTGTTTACTTGTATGTAGGTGGTTCTTGATTTGGATGAAACTCTGGTTTGCGATACGAGACCTCAAGTTTGCCAGCTATGTTACGTAGTCAAGCCACAGAAGCTGGTTTAAAATGGTTTGAACTTGAATGCATCTCTTCTGACAAGGTTGGTTTCTAGGTTCTTCAGACATGAATGATTAAGCATGAAACCTTCTCAGAATTGGATATAATCTCATTTTTGTTAATTTAATATTTAATTTGTTGCTGTGGCCGCAAGGAATTTGAAGGAGAACCTAAGATCAACTATGTGACAGTGTTTGAACGCCCTGGATTGAAGGATTTTTTCAACCAACTTAGTGAATTTGCCGATCTTGTGTTATTTACTGCTGGGCTTGAAGGTCTCTTGCTACTCTGTGCTCCTTTTCTTGGTTTTGAACTCCAAATGTTGATATTTGTTTACCTTTTTGGATTTCCATTTTATTCTTGCAGGCTATGCTAGACCTCTTGTTGATAGAATAGATGTGGAAAATCGATTCAGTCATAGGCTTTATCGGCCTTCAACTACTAGCACGTAAGTTAGCTGCCCGTGCATGGTGATCTCCCACTGGGAACAGATACGTTTTGCTTTGTATTTTTTAAGAGTTTGCTGGCGTTGCATCATTAATGCAGCTACATGCATTGAGGTTTGTTTGCCCTATATCGTGTTGCTTTTCTATGTCAGGAACGAGTCATTAATGTGCATCTAAAAAGATGTATAAATTTATAATGCATGTACTTTAGCTATTGGGGAAACTAAAACAAATTTCAATCTACCAAGTTTTGCACTCTCCGGTCATTTACCTGATAATGCTAGAATAATGTTTAGATGCGGAAAGGCATAAGCAATTGCATTTCCCAAGTTTGTGAAGAAAAAATGTATTTTAAGATAACATTATGTAGTCTCTTGGGAGTAGATAATGTTGTCTTTGTATGTGGGTCACCTCCTGATGTTATACTTTTGGCTTCTGAATTGGTCCTACAGTGCAACTCTAGCAATGATAGTAAATTGCAATTTGGCTGTTCTGGTGTCTTGGAAAGCCGAAACCAAGACACACCATTAAATACATGAAGATTTGGAAAGGATGTGCTTTGGGCACTGTTTGGGTTACATAGTAAATATTTTTAGCTTCCACATCCAGCAAACTTGGGGGTCTTGAATTCTGTACTAATTGAAGTTAGGTTTTCCTTTTTCATTTACACCGAATCATATCTCTCATTTTTGTTTCATTTGCATCATTTGATAATTTTGATTCATATTACAGTTTAGTGTGCTCTAGGACTATATTCTAACATTTTATCTTACTTTTCTTTCTCAAACATATCTTTTGGCTGCTGAAGTCTCTAAATTATGTTAACCTAAATGCAGATTGCACTTTGCAAAACTATTGATTTTACCATAGAGTCTCTATTTCACTCTATACATCCTCTACTTTATCCATTGATGAATATTGGCATGTAGTGATTTCTGTGACGCCAAGACAGAGAATCCACACCATGAGTCTTTGTTCATGTGATTTATAATAAGTCCACTATATCAAAATGAATGACCTCGTGATTATCTTTTTCTGATGATGATCTGCACTTTCAATGGAAACATCTTTTCACCACTCTTGAAAATACCCCTCACAAAAATACTCTTTTCATATTGAAGTATCTCTTGTAAGCCACCCACCATGCATCAGCAAATGAAGATTAGCAATTATGCTACTTTTTCCTATTTCCATACCCCTTCCATCACAAATCACAATCCTCTCTTCCACTCCATCATCACTACAGGTTCACCAAAATCTAAAATCCCATTTTCACTTTTCACATTCCATAAGAACTGCTAATATTTTGGCTGCCATAGCTATCTACAGTTGAATGTAATGAGAGAGCCGAATTTAATTTGATTAACTGGTTTTTTGGGTGGTTCTTAAAAGTACACACCACATAAATTTAACATTATGGTGTGAGGAGTTAATAGCTGGTGGCTTTGATGACCAAGTAACTTACGTTTTGAATGACCGTTTAAAGTTTGAAAGAAGAATTAAAAAAACCAATAGTCATGCATGCCGACTCGTTTGAAAATGTGGTAGAAAATGGACAATGAATTTGAGATTTGAAATTGTCCTAATTTGGTGTCAAACAAAAAGAGGGCTTTTATGTAGAATTTCCAACAGCACAAAGGTGGTTATAGACAAAATAATGATGGAAGTAGATCACTTTTGCTATTTTGCTCCACCTGAATAACTGTAGTAGAGGACACACTTTGAAAATGAAGGTTCATCTAAAACTGACCCTACGTGTGCCGTTAAATTTTAAAATGGAAGGAAAAACTATTATGTTACTATAAGATGGAGATCTTTCTCTATGCGTGCATACACGAAATATGTAATGAAGACAATGTGCTAGCTTCTACACTCCACTATCTGCTTTACATAAATATTCTCACGTTGACAACATAAGCTCATCTTTGTTTTCTGGTATTTAAGTTTTGTTTTCTTGTCAACTGTAAACTAACTACTAACTAAAGATATTTGAGATTTGCCATAACTGGTGGATTAGATTATATATTTTCTAATGTGTTTTGCTTCTGTCCTCCATAAGATCTATCTATCATGGCTTATTTATCATCTTACTGCTTTAGGTTCGAAAGTACCTAAGTAATGTATTCCTGTGTCTGAAGATATCTGGTGTAATGCGCATCAAACATGTTTCTTAAGCATTTATAAATCTGGATTTGTAGAATTTATTGAGCTTTCAGCCCAGGTGTGCAAATGATAAGTTCATTAAGTATCCGTGTGCTAATGATTTTCTGCATTTTAGAGTTAATGTGCAACCACTCAAGCTATTATTGTTGTATATCTCAGACCCATTGATTAGTTTTGATGCTTAAATAGACAAATAAAAAAAGCATCTAGGTCGTATGTTAATTTGTTAGTTTCATTTGAGCTCAACGATCAACAAAACATCGAAAAACTCTGTTTAACACTGCAAATTCACCGGTTTTAGCTGTCCTGTGCATTTACTAGCACTTAGACATTCATGCTTTCATATATGCGAATATATTTAAAGTCAAACTCACTTGTTTGCATACATCACAGGGAATATCGTGAACATGTAAAGGATCTATCGTGCTTATCAAAGGATTTCTGTCGAACTGTCATTGTTGACAACAACCCTTTTAGTTTCTTGTTGCAACCATTAAATGGAATCCCATGCGTACCATTTTCCGCTGGACAACCGCAAGATGAGCAGGTATTCTGAAATAACTCGACAGAATTTTAATTTTTTTCTAGCGTCATTATCCTCCTCTTGTCATGACTAATTTGGGTTATCTGTATGCTCACTAGCTTTTGGAAGTTATTCTTCCACTCCTCAAGCACCTTTCTCTTCAGAAAGACGTAAGACCAATGCTCTACGAAAAGTTCCATATGCCTGAATGGTTTGCAAAACATGGTATTCCTGCTTCAACTTGGACAAACGTACAATAAAATTGTGGGTAAATTACAGAAATTACCCCTGAAGCTTAGCCTAGTTACAAATAGGTCCAATTATCTTTCAAAATTACAAATACCCTCTCCTCTTAACACGTGTTTCTATTTTACAAATTGCACCCTCAAGATGGGGGTGTTTTAATATCTTAAGGGGGTATTTGTAATTTTGAAAGATAATTGTGTTTTTTTGTCTAATTATAAAAAGTCCAGTTATCTTTCAAAGTTACAAATTGCCCCTTGACATTTGTTTCTATTTTACAAATGGCACCCTCAAGATGGGGGTACTTGCTAAGCAAATTCAAATCCCAAGGATGTGTTTTATTACCTTAAGGGAGTATTTGTAATTTTGAAAGATAATTGAGTTTTTTTTGTAATTAGACTGAACCTCAAGGGTATATTTGTAATTAACCTAATGTTATTTGCCGTTATGCCTTTAAGCAAGAGTCGCCAAATTTTGTATAGCATCATTTTGTGCATGAATGCAGCCAGTGATGAAATTCCAGATATATCCAATCTTAGTATCTTGTCAATCAAATTCATTCCTAGGCACAACCAAACATTGTACAATTGTGAAAAAGGTAAGATTCTTGTTGTAATGCTGTTAATAGATTCCAACCTCAAATGTTGTGCTTGTATCTTACTAGTGTTGTAATATGCTGTTGATAAAATAAATTATTGCAAGTCTTGCTTTGTTGCCTCCATGTGTAATTTTTGAATGCAGTGTTTCTGTACATATAAGATCAAATTTCTGGTAATTGTTGTTAGTATAGTGAATTTTACATGGTTTATCTGAGTGATATCTGAACTATGTGATTGTATCCTGCATAAGATTCAGAACCACGTATGGCATTTTTCAAACGTGTTTCTTAATTTTCTCTATTCCCTTTCTTCTTCCTATAATAATAATAATAATAATTCCGAGTTCAAAAGGCTTGTATGTTACCATTTCCAAACCCTTATCTCTAGATTTTTATTATTCATAGAAATAGAAAATGTTTGTTGATATATTTCCACTGAACATCATCTCATTTTTAAACCTCGATATATTCTCAACATTTGTTTTTCAATCAATTATATTCTCAAATTTCACACAAAATCTAATACAATCCAAAAATCTAAATGAAAATGGTGAAAATGAAAAATCTCATGTTGCATTTGGATGAGAGGACTTGGATATGAGGAGAGAATTTGGGGTAATAATTTCAAATGACTCAAAATAGTATGATTTAAAATCCATGACAATGACTTTCAAAATTTGCTCAAATTAGAATCTAAGGATTTGAAATCCATTATACAATGATTTTATCCAAATAAGTTTAATACATTTGTTATTATGAATTTGAAATCCATGACTTCAAATCCATCAATCCAAATAAAGCTAAATAAAAATACGATCATAAGAGCCTAAAAAGTTTATGCAACACTAAATAAAGCACACCCTTTAAAAATTATCTTTCTTCTTTCTCTCTCAAAAAAATCTAACCCTAATCCGCCGCCCCCTCCCTCCCAGTCACCATCCCACCATCCCCTCCATCTCCGATGGAACTCTTCTCTTCTTATGTGTATGGTTTTTCCTTTGCTTGCTTAGGGTTTGGGGGTCTTGAGGCGGCGGCAAAGCGGAAAGAAACGACGTTTTTGGAGGTGGTGTTGGTGGTTATGGTCTATGATGTGGATCCGAGGGAAGGAGAGGTCGTTTTTATGCCTTATTGTTTTGGTCTTCTTTATAGGTTGTTTGAGTTTATTTTTTAATGTTATTTTTTCTTTAGTTTTTCTTTAATTTTCTTGGTTTTTTTCTTTTTGTGGTTTTGGTTGAGGGGCGAAGCCTGTAGGTGGATCAATCATGACTGTTTTTTGCGGTGCGTGGTTGTTCATGCAGTGTGTTTTTATGTTGCGTCGTGGGTGTCCCTCGGGAGTGTCGATCCCTTTTAGGGGGTGTGGTTTGGTCTCTTGTGGAGGAGTCCCCCGAGTGTTTGTTTCTCGACACATTGAATTGTGTATTTCAATATAATTGTTATTGTTTCGATAAAAAATAAAAGTGCCTAAAAAATTCTTTTAGCGGACTTAGAAGTTACATGGTCGCACATAATCGTTACAAACCTTTGTGAATACCATGTTTCGAGCAACTCGTTATTATTTGAGTCATATACATTTATTTTAAGGGTGATGCTATTAACACCCCCAAAACCTCTCACTACATCCCTCTTTTTAATTCCAGAAAAGATATCATCTAAAAAGACTAAAATGCCCTTAGTACTCAACAAGTTAAATACACCATCTTTCTTCCATCTTATAATCTTCTTCCCTAACCGCTACCAACATTTTTCTTCTTCTCTCATCATTTTCCTTTTTCCCTCTTCTTTCACTTCGCTCTTCCTTCTTTATTCCCAAACTCTACGATTTGAAAAAAAAAGACTCGGAGACTAACACACGAAGAGTTGACGAACATAAACAATGCCAAATGGTTAAATAAAAAGCATGGACATTGGACGGCGCTTGCTCATACTCAAATGTGAATGGCCCAAACAAGCTAAACTCCAACTTGCTCCACTTAATTAACAATACAAAATAAAACTTTCAGTCTTGCTAGCAAAACACAAATATATTTGGCCCAAATGAAAATGAACAATGAAAAAAAGACTCGGACTAACACACAATCAAGAGTTGACGAACATGAACAATGCCAAATGGTTTAAATAAAAAGCATGGACATTGACGACGCTTGGCTCATACTCAAATGTGAATGGCCCAAACAGTTAAACTCCAACTTGCTCCACTTAATTAACAATGCAAAATAAAACTTTCAGTCTAGCAAAACACAAATATATTTGGCCCAAATGAAAATCATGATTGTGGATCCGATTTCGCCCATTTTCATCCAATTACACAATCACCCCGCATTATCATCATTAAGAAAACTTAAGCAGTTCACTCATTCTTGGTCATATTTGTTGTTGCGATTTTCTTTTCTTGTTTGTGTTTACTGTTCCTTTTTTTTTTCTTCTTTTTCTTCTCTTTGCACAAGTAACGTTGTGTGTGTTGGGATTGAATTGGGCTTGGTAGGGGCATGGGTAAATTAGGGAATAATAGGGGTGTATTAAATAAATATGTTCTTTTTAAAAAGA
The DNA here is from genome assembly GCA_016081115.2 of Rehmannia glutinosa. Classification (NCBI taxonomy): domain Eukaryota; kingdom Viridiplantae; phylum Streptophyta; class Magnoliopsida; order Lamiales; family Orobanchaceae; genus Rehmannia; species Rehmannia glutinosa. The sequence continues at coordinate 72,591 of JABTTQ020002857.1, forward strand.
GGGACGTGGAGGTGTATTAAAGAGGGGGTGTATTATAGGTTTTGGGGGTGTTAATAGCGTCACCCTTTTTTTTAATTATAAATTACAAATCACATTATAATTTATTGCAAATATTAATCCACGACAATCCAAATAAGATCCAAGCTAAACTTTACTCAATAGAAACAACCATACACAAGAGTGGAAAATCACATGATATGTTAAGGATTTGTCCTATGCATTCACCATTAAAATAATTGATATTCACCCTTAGCGACTTTTCCGATATCCATTTAATATTCAACAATTGATATTAAATTGGCGTTAGTGTATTGAGGTGGTATCGCATATATAAAAAGATTAACCCCATTCAGAGGTCCCACCGCCTCTTGCCCAGAGCTTTGTAGATGAGGTAAATCGTGAGATGTGCCTCAACAAGTGAGAGGTCCTGAATCGCCACAGATCGAGTCACCACACAAGAAATCCTCCTTCACCCTCTACCGGGGATTCGAACCTCCACGCTATGGGTGCCAAAGAAGCGCACAACACGTCACTCAAGTCCTTTACTGGTGGTACGCATATATAAGATTAACCTCATGTGTTTATATATATATATATATATATATATATATATTTGGTTAGGATCAAATGTGGGGGCTTATCGTGTGGCGGTGTGGATTAATCCAATCCATCCACACCTTTTATCAATTGTCCAAATTGCTATTAAAAAAACCGATTTATCAATTAATTAATAGGTGAAAATGTCATAATAGTAACTAGCAAAATGCCTTAAATCACACCCACAATCAAGGATTTGATTAATATCACGTTTCCATAATTGAATTGTGCACCATTATAATAATTTTGAATTGTACACCATTTAATAATTGATCGCACCATTTTATATCTAACAATGCATCATTGTATAACTAATTGTACACCATTCAATCCGGCGATTTTTATGTGATTTGATTTTACGATTGTTTCTGCTTTTCATTCAATTGTGGTTTACTCACAATGATGTACAATTAGTTATATAATGATGCACGATTAGATATAAAATGGTGCACGATCATTTATTAAATGGTGCACAATTCAACTATTAAAATGGTGCATAATTGATTATGGAAACGTGATCTTTATCACATCCATGATTGTAGGGCGTCATTATGGAAGGTGGTTACACCATTTTATCTTTATAGGTTTTTAAATGATGTACAAAGTACAATTAGTTACACAATAATGCGTTGTTAGATATAAAATGGTGCACGATTAAGTTATTAAATGAGAAGATGGTTTCACCATTTTGTCTTTATAGTTTCTTTAGATGATGTACAATTATTTATACAATTATGCATCGTTAGATATAAAATGGTGTATAGTCGATTATTAAATGGTGTACTGATTCAACTATTAAAATGGTGCACAATTTCAATAATGGAAACGCGATATTATTCAATCCATTGATTGTAGAGCGTGATTTATGGCATTTTGCTAGTTACTAATTACTATTATGTTATTTCCACCTATTAATTAATTGATAAATCAGTTATTTTTAATAGTAATCGGACCATTGAATAAAATGTGTGCATGGATGAGATCAATCCACACCGCCAAACGGTAAGAAAAGCTGCCACACGAGATCTCATCCATATATATACATATATATGTTTATATATCTTCCTTTTAAATTTAAGATTAACCCATGTGATTTCTGTTAAGATCATGGTATTTTATTTTTGTGCCTGGTGTTCCAAGAAAACTTCAGAGATGAAACTGTTGAATAATAAAGCCTAAGTTTAAAGTCTAAAAACCTTCTGGAAGGCAAAGGCTATGACACATGGCCATGGAATTTAATAAATTTTGAATTTTTTTAAACACGACACGATTTCTATGTAGCTGTGTATTTTAATATTTTATATATAAATAGGAATATACAGATAGATTATGCAACCAATAATTAATGGACTTACAACAGTGTTCGTGGGAATACAAAAAGGAATAGTTTGTACATTTATGTTGTTAGATGTCTGTCAATATAATTTGTAAACTATAATCATGTGGAGAAGCTAGAAAAAAAGGCATAACCTTAGAATATGACTTTGAAGATCAAAAAAGTGATTTTATATTAAGTGTATGTGTTTCTAATTAATTTTAAGAAATTTTATTTTTTCAGTTGTTCTTTTGTAACCTCTAAACTTAATAAAATGACCATATGCCTTGTACATGATGGACACATATTAGTATGATCTGGCAGAGGATGACAAGCATTCGTCCAAGAGGTATTGTGCGGTTTCTTTTCTTTTTGGATAACAAGAAAATTCACAAATCACTACATTTTGGGTGTGCATTGAATAGACCCATAGGCTTGGCATAGCCGCACGCCACCACATGTGAAGATGAATCCCTTGTCTATAAGCCACAAGCGCCCACATGCTTAATCAATGTAAGATGAATTCTTTCCAATTATGGTCAAATCGCAAATGAACCAAATCGCTAGTTAGCTACTCCGATTCGACTCGATGAAAACTTGTTTAATTAGTCTCGTTAAGATAAATTAACCAAACTCAAGCTTAACGATATTCAACTCGTTAGCTCGTGAAGAGAGGTTTGTGAGTGGGTTCGCTAGTAAGCTCGTTATTCAAACTAATAATTTGACTTTAATTTTAATTTTTACATGTTTACTCACGATAAATATAAGAATATCTAAATAAATTTATCATTCGAATAAAATTAAAAAAAATTAGTAAATATATTATGCGTTTTAAAATAAATAATTTTATATTTGTAATAAATCGATGAATTATTTATTTTATATATAATTGATATTTATTAAGCTCGTTAGGTTCGATTAAGCTCGAAAAAGCTTAGGAACCATTAATATTTTCGATAAATTAAGCTCGAGTTCGAGTTCGATAATAAAAAGTCAAGCTCAAACTCTCAATAGCACATTTCGATCACAACCCTATTTCCAACATAGTTGTTTTGGAGTTTTTTTCTTTCCAGTTTAATTTATGCACAAGACCAGTGATGCTTTAGATATACGTGTAGAATATTTGTGTATGTGCAACACATATCCGACATTACACTTATGTTTTTAGAAAGTGTATACACATTATAAGCTAAAGGTAATGTGTACAAAAGGTTTTCTTATTCTACTTTTAGTAAATTGTGGACCATAATTATCTGTAGGAGTGTGGCGGCGCCACCACCACCACCTGCCATCTAAATTCGCAGGCAACATAATACATTCTCATCTGGCAATACTTTTTCAAACTTGGCAACAGCAAAAAGATTGTCCCTCTCTTAATTTGTGGGGCTGGGGTTTATATTATATTATCCAACTTATTGTGGCCATTCCAAAAGTGCCTTTTTCCTCAGCCTCATCACACAAACAATATATACACTTTCCAATTACGCCAAAGTTTATTTAGAATTAATTTAGAGAAACTAATTATTTTGTTTGTGAATTGAGGGTCACCATGTATTGGTTTCAAGAAGCAACCCATGTTCGTAAACTTGTCCAGCCATATATATGAAAAAAGAGCTTTTCAATAAGGACAATTACAAAAAAAAAAAACCAAAATTATTAAAACTCTCTTTAAATTTGATTATCTTTATATTATTACCTCAATCGTTAGTTGAACTCGCATGAATTTAGCAATATTATCAAATATTTTACAATTACACCACTCAAATTTTCTATAAATAACAACTAGCCTGAGTTTTTCATCTTACATTTACAATCACATCTCTCACCTTTCTATATACACTATAAGAAAAAGCAGTTTACATACAGAAAAATTTGTAGGTACTTATTAAGAAAATTGTAAAGCGTAGGTAAAATCGTTGTAGGTAAAATATTTACCTGAGAATATAAAACTATTGGTAAATACCTACAGAAAATCTATCGAGAAATTGAAAAACTGTAGGTAGGTCAGTTTGTCGGAGAATTTGAGGAAAATAATATTTTTTTTATTCTAGGTATTTTTGCGCAACTATAAAATTTAGTGACAAAATCATTTCTATCAGTAAATTCTGTCGGTAAACTGTAATTTTTTTGTAGTGATATACAAATAGTCAGACGAAAAATTTAGACTATTAGTTTTTTTGGAATCAATATGAATTTCATTCATTCATCAGAAGAAACTTATAAATGATTATAACATCGAGTCAAAAACAGTTGCAAGTCCTATAGGAATAAACCTATACAGATCTAAAATAAAAATTTAAACTTATATAGATCTAACTGATCCATAGAATTAGACATCGCAACGAAGGCGCTGGACACACGTACCAAAGAAATCTCGCTTATGTCTCATATCGTTCGTCTGGTAATGAATCATTTGAATCTTTTTAACAAAATCCTACATATGAGACAAATTAATTATTTACTGGAAAAAAGCCATGTATTGGGGACCAATTAATAAAAGTCGCCTATTGAGGACAAATAAAATGTTAGCAAAAACTGTGCAGAGTTTACATAAACAAGAAAATCCCAAAACTGAATTGAAATGAAATTACAAACTGCAGTAGTTGAATTTACATAAACTGAAATTACATAACCACTATATAAAATTGGCCCGAATCGTGTGTTGAACATACTATCCTTAAAAAGCATTCGTCCCCTATTCTCGGACATCTGTTTCCAAGGATAAGACCAAAAAATCGGATTACCTCAATTCGTAAAATCAAAATATGCTTGGAAATCACCACCAAAATACAAGCTGGAAGCCAAGGAACTCAAGACCAATATGTAAAAAATATTGTTATGCAAGTGTAGGAGTGTTTGTTGTGTAGATTGTGAAAAATATGGACCAACTTTTATAGGCTTCAATATCAAGCCACATTAACTCCCCACTACCTCATGACATGGAGCATTCACTCTCTCACTCCTCCATGACTAGGAAGTTTCAAGTATTATCATGGCGTAGCCGGGATTTATGGTCGGGATTTTTTTCATTTTGGTGGGATAATTGTCGGGCGAAAATTTTCGAAAATAGAAAATGAAAAAGGCAAATCTAAAGGCGGTATATTGCAACAATATTTTGTGGGTTTCATAATCTCCCATTCCAACTTCTCTTGAGTGAACTTTTTGGAGAAGTGATTTATCCAAAAATTCATTCTAAATTAATCACCAAACAACTATTAATAGATTTTTAGATCCAAAAATTCATTTTAAAAGTGCTTTAAAAAACACTATTCATTGTCAAGTTCGAACATATCTATTTTTATATAACAAACAAGGCAATCATTCATCTACTCATATACCTGGTGGGCGAGTTAATTCTTAATTTTTTGGGTCAAGAAGGTTTGATAGCCTTTTAATTTTCATTTCAATTTTTTTATATGAACTAGACCTTCGATTGAATTTTCAATGCGGTTCAAATCAAATTTAACAGATCACTCCGATTTTGAGTGCGTCCGTCCGACCGCACTCGTCTTAAGGTGGCTACGCCATCGAAGAAGTGTTATCACTCTCCAACTCCTCCATGAGTTGGAAGTTTCAAGTGGGAGAATCCAAGAGTGGGAGTTTCAAGTGTCATCATTCTCCCACTACCCCATGAGTTGGGAGTTTTAGGTGTTACAAAATTAAACACCATTGGAGTTAAATATTTTTCATTATTGAAGAAATATGTCCAAGAAAATTATGTCAAAAGCACAATTTCCATTCAACTTTTCCAACAATCCCCTACATGAATGGAAATTTTGAAGATACAAAGATTTTGTGATAAAGTTCATGATTGACCCGTGCATAGAATAGGTAGATGTTACCCTTTGAACCTTCCCTTATGAAAATATATTTACTTTTTGGTTGATCAGACGCAGATTGATGTCTTTGAACTGATACGTGTTTTGTGCAAACAATGATATACCTCACACAAGATTCTTCCTAACATACTTGAGTTCTCATTGTTATGTTCATTCATGGCCCCGAACATACGTGCCTGGTTCGCAAGAGGTTATAAAAATTGAGCCTCACACAATTCTCTTCAAGCACCCCACTTCTCTCGACATAGGTGATTCTTGTTTAAGAGTATCCCGCACTATCCAAATTTCAACTTACCAAGCATAAGAATCATTAAAATCCACATGCTTATCCTATTCTTCCACGGGCTTCATTTGTTAAGGAATGGACAAGGAAAATTCCCCCAGTGATTGTAGAGTCTTTTTACAATTAGGTTGTCCATTTGAACCTAGATCTTGGGATCTCCATCAACTAGGTTGGGTTTCCATTATATCAATTCATTTTTCCATAGGTTTAAGTCCCATTCCTCTTGATGATTTCGCAACTAACTCCCGATTTAATCTTTTGGTTAACTATCCACTAAATTATCATATGGCTCCACATAGTCAATAGAGATAACACCGAGTTGAGAGTAGTTGTCTAATGGTATTGTGTCTCTAATGTATGTGTCTAGACTTACTATTATACATATTGCTGTGCCATGCCAATCGCTGATTGACTATCACAATGTATACAAATTGTTGGCACAGGCTTTGACCATCTTGGAATATCTTCTAAGAAGTTTCGGAGCCATTTAGCTACTTCTCCACACTTGTCTAAAGCTACAAACTCAGACTCCATTATGAATCTAGCTATAACCGTCTGTTTAGAAGATTTCCACGATATGGTTGCACCTCCTAAAATGAAGACAAATCCACTTGTAGACTTAAATTTTTTAATATCAAATATCCAATTAGCATCGTTGTATCCTTCAATACTTTAGTATTCTCAAATATCTTTCCAGTGGTCATGCCCTGAATTACTCGTGCATGTATCTACTCAATTTACTCACTGCATAAGCAATATCTGGTCTTGTACAACTCATTAAGTAAATTAGACTTCCTATGACTCGTGAGTATTCTACTTGAGACACAGCCTCGCCTTTATTTTTTGATAGATGTTGACTCGTGTCTATAGGAGTTCTGGCTAATGATGTGTCATCCTTACTAAATTTCTCTAGAATCTTGTCCACATAATGTGAGTGATCAAGTGACAGTCCATTTGAAGTTCTAGGGATCTTTATTCCTAGGATCACGTCTGCTAAACCCATATCTTTCATGTCAAACCTCGAGTTCAACATATCTTTGTGGATTTAATTATTTTATCATTACTTCCAATGATAAGCATGTCATCTATATAAAGAGGCAAAATGACATAGTCATTTTCAGTCTCTTTAACATAGACACATTTATCACATTCATTTATTTTAAATTCACATTCTTTCATGGCATTATCAATTTTTCATGCCATTGTTTCGGTGTCTATTTCAAGCCATATAATGACTTGACCAGTTTACAAACCTTATTCTCTTGCCCAGGTGCAGCGAATCCCTCAGATTGTTCCATGTAAATCTCCTCTTATGAATCTCCATTTACAAAAGCAGTTTTACGTCCATTTGAGATACTTCAAGATTTCACAAAGCGGCAATGGCAAATACCAATCATTGTGGAGATTATTCTCGTAATGGGAGAATATGTGATGTGTGTAAAATATACGTGCATTTTGGGGCTTAAAATAATATATTTGATGCATTTGCACGCATATTTAATATGTTTTTACTTGGTTTCCTTAGAAGGTCATGATACTGCGTATTCTTATAACTTTTTACAGGAAACAGAGCTTAAAACAAAGAAATATCAGTTGGATTACCCGGATAAGATTGATGAATGTGAAGAGAAGATCAAAACGATGAAGAAAGTGGATAAAAACACTTCTCACGGTCGGACCGTGTGGTGTTACACGGCCGTGTAAAAATGCCGGTGTGAAAGAGACACAACCATGTGAAGAAGGGGAAGAAACAGGGGATGGAACCTTGCCGCACGGCCAGACCGTGTAGGCCCACAATGTTGATTTCGAATTTGTCTATGAATTTGTTATCAATGTTTGACTGCTAATCTTTTGGATCTTAGGGGCATAATCAAAACTATGGATTCATGTTAAATCTTGATTAATTGCTTTCTTAATTGATTCATGTGTTCTATTTTATGAATTCGAGTGCTTATTTATAATTGTCACTTATTTGTCGAATAATTTGCATATCATACTTGTTAGTCCGTAATCCGAGAGGTGAGTTCTAATGAGATGAAAATCGAATTCGGACATAAAGCGGGGTAATGTATCGGAGACTACTTGCATTTTATGGGGAGTATTTCAATTCAAAGATCTTTTGGGAGTTAATAATAGTTGTGATGGATCGAGAGATCTCAATTATTATTAATCTATTTATGCGCCACCGGGAGGGAGAATAAACTATTTTAGGAATTGAACCCATACAAACGCATGAATTGGTTATTGAAACTTTAGTTGGATTTAATATTGAAGAAACATGTTGAGATTATGTGCCCAAGGTTGCTCTCGTAGTTGTTGAAAATACTTGTGGGGTTCGCAAATTTATTTATTTTTATGTTATTTTCAATTTTTATTGTAAACTTGATATTGATCTCTTCAATAAAATTGGAATGCAATGTTATTATAGCTTTAAGTGTTTCACATATCAATCCCTAAGGAATACGGCCTTGTTTGCCATTATTCTATAAACTACACCGTACACTTGCAGTTGTATGATCCAAATATTTTGGCGAACAATATGTATCAAAGTAATCAAGCCCCTCTTTTTTATGTAACCTTTAATTACAAGTCTAGCCTTGTACTTGTCAATTGTTCCACAACCTTCATTTTTTTCTTGAAAATCCATTTCTAACCTAGTGGTTTACTTCCGGGGAAGATCCACTAGTTCCTGTATGGTTTTGCAAGATAGAATTAAGTTTACTTCTTATGGCATCTTTCCATAATGGTCCTTTAGAAGAATTTATAGCTTCTTTGTAGCTTTGAAGTTCACTTTCCAAAGATGTAAGTTAGAAAATCGGACCAAAAGATTTTTCTATCCTAACTCGTTTGTTACGTCTAAGTTCCACCGCTTCTTTTTTTTTCTTGCTCTTGTTCTATTGATCGACACGGAAATACATTTTCAAAGAACGAGGCATTTCTTGATTCAATTATCGTGTTCTTGTGTAAATTTTCAATTTTAGATTCATGCACAAGAAACCGATAAGCACTATTGTTATGTGCATATCCAATAAATATATAATCACAGTTTTGGGCCCTACTTTCACATTCTTTGGTGTAGGTATAGAAACCTTAGCAAGATACCCCCACACTCGTAAGTATTTGTAGGATGGCATTCAACCATGCCACACTCATAAGAGCTTTTGTCTTTAAAAGGTAATTAAGCTGTCACAATAGCTTCTACCCACATGTTTTGAGGCAAACCAAAACTTAATAATATGGCATTCATCATTTCTTTTAGCGTTCAATTTTTTCGTTTCTACAATGCCATTTTGTTGAGGTGAATAAAGAGTTGTTGTTTTCGTGTCTAAGTGTGTTAGGCACAAAACTCAGCAAACGGTGATTCATATTCACCTCCACGATCACTTCTTAACATCTTAATTTTCTTGTTGAGTTGATTTTCAACTTCATTTTTATAGAAAATGAATTTCTCTATAGCTTCATCTTTACTTTTAAGAAGATACACATAACAATACTTTGTGTTATCATCAATAAAAGTAATGAAGTATTTGTTGCCACCACGTGTTTGTGTCGATTTGAAATCACATACATCAGTGTGAATTAAATCAAGTGGTTCATTATTTCTTTCAATATTTTTAAATAATATCTTTGTTAACTTTGCCTCAACACAAGTTTCACACTTGCGCTACCGAATCGATATGGAATGTTGGTATACAATTCAAGTTAATTAATCTACGTAGAGTATTATAATTAACGTGTCCTAGTCTACCATGCCACAAATTGGAAGACTCAAGCAAGTAAACAGAAGAGTTATTCATTTCATCGATTTTTGGTTTAACGACCATTACATTGAGTTTAAACAGCCCATCAGAAGCATAACCCTAGCCTACAAACATTCTATTTTTCATCAAAGTTACAACTCTGGACTCAAAAACAATACGAAAACCATGCTTATCTAAAAGCGAACCAGGACACCAAGTTCTTACGAATATCCGTACAAACAACACATTATTAGGAGTCAATTCTTTTCCAAACGTCATTTTCAAAACCACTTTTTCTTTTCTTTGACCTCGTAAGTAGTGAATTTCCCATGTGTCGCTTCTACCGCCGTCTTCATTTGAATCAAAGGAACTAAATATTTCTTTGACAGAACACACGTGCCTAGTAGCTGCCTGAGTCAATCCACCACTATTTTGGGTTTGAACCCACCAAGTTCACCTCAAAGATCACCGCAGCCAGGTTCATATCTGACACATCTTGATAGATTTCCTTGACCATGTTAGCATCACTATTCTTTTTCGGTTTCTTGCAAATCAAAAGCCTTGTGACCCTTGCTTACAATTAAAGCATTTTCCTTCAAACTTCTTCTGAAATGCCTCATTTGGGTCCTAACTTAACCCTTTTTCCCACTCGGCCCAAATTTATTCTTGCCTCTTGGAACTTTGCCCATGTTCTACAACATTGGCTTTAGCCACCTCAAGATTGAACACTTCTTTTTCATAACTTTTGTTGTCTTCTTTAATGTGAAGTCTAACAACAAGTTCTTCGATGTTCATTTCCTTTCGCTTATATTTCAAATAGTTCTTGAAGTCTCTCCAAGCTGGTGGCAAAGTCTCACTAAAAACCATTCTTTCAGCATGAATATCATGTATAATCACGCGAACAATAGGAAAATCATTCATGCATTGAAAACATAATAATTTAATAACCAATCTAGACTTACAGACATGATATACAACATCTGTTTCAACAATAAAAATTCATGCCAACATATATGTATATAACAATTGTAAATCTGTACAGAGGTTATTAAAAAAAATTGAAGGCAACAACAGTACTGGAAAATATTGGATTAACCAAATAAATTATTCTGAATTCAATTTTCTCGGTTTAAAGATTGTTGTTTTTCAGTTTCAAATAACAATAGAAGGCGTAATCTGAAATTATCAATCTTAGCATATAAAATGTACATAAAGTTATAGGAATTCTTTTTAAGTTTGTTAGCAAAACTTTGCAAAGATCGATTTATATAAATAGGAAAATCCCAAAATCGAATTGAAATGAAATTACAAATTACAGCAGTTGAATTTACATAAACTGAAATTACATAAGCACAATATAAAATTAGCATGAACCGTGCGTTGAACACATTATCCTTAAAACAAATTCGTTGCCTATTCTGGACATCTATTTCCCAGGATAAGACAGAAAAATCGGATTACCTCAATTATGGCAAACTGAAAATGTGCTTGGAAATCACCACCAAAATGCAACTGGAAGCCAAGGAAGTCAAGAGCAATATGCAAAGAATATTGTTATGCAAGTGTATGGAGTGTTTGTTGTGTAGATTGTGAAAAATATGGACCACCTTTTATAAGCTTCAAGATCAAACCACATTAACTCCCCACTACTCCATGACATGGAGCATTCACTATCCCACTCCTCCATAACTAGGGAGTTTCAAGTGTCATCACTCTCCTACTGCTCCATGAGTTGAGAGTTTTAGGTGTTACAAAATTAAATACCATTGGAGTTAAATATTTTCTTCATTATTGAAGAAATATGTCCAAGAAAATTATACCAAAAGCACAATTTCCATTCAACTTTTCCAACATAAAAGCCATATATTGGGACAAATTTATGGAGGCTACAAGCATTGAAAATTACTTCCCCGATTCTCCATAGAAGAATGATGGAAGAAAAGATGAAGAAGAAGAAAGAGTAAAACGGATAGGGTCTAAAAATAATTATAATTGAATAAACTATTATAGCGATCCTTTAAAAAAAAAAAGGATGAACCCCATCCCTGAGGGCCCCCACTGCCTTGCCCCTAGAGTTTCGTGAATGATGTGAATCGCGGGATATGTCTCAACGAGCCAGGGTCCTGAGATGCTTTAGATTGAGTCATTACACAATAAATCCTCCTTCAACCTGTTACCAGACGGTTTCGAACCTCCACGCTGTGGGCGCCTGCGTAGCGGACATCACATCACATCACATCACTCCATTTTTTTGCATCAGTTGAGCTATGTCCGGGGCATTATAGTGATCTTTTATTAATGATTTTTTTTTTTTATAGTGATCTTTTTGATTTCAAGGTGTAGTGGAGTGATTTTTTTTTTTTTTTGGTAGACCATTAATAATTATTATAGAAAAGTTGAGGGAACTCAACTCGGATATTTCTTTTTTTGTATATTTTTTTATTAATTATATCCAATCTTTTTTGGGCCAAAAAAGTAGGACTATTTCTTCACCGAAAAATAGAATCTATATCTATATAATATATAAAAACAGGATAGTCTCCAAATATGAAAATTTCCACAAAAAATCACTTGCCAAAATTGACAAATCTTTGTTTCATTAATTCAAAGAACCAATATTGCCTTGAAATACACAATTTGTTAATTTTCAATTCCTTTTATTTTATTATATATCTATTAATAAACTCTTCATATTTAGTCGCAACATAATTTAATGAAATTGAAATATTAGTTGGCGTTGAAAATAGTTCCTATTAAATGTTATGTATGGGGCGAGATGAAAAACTTATTAATAACTCTGCAATTTTGATTTTAATTATTCATAGAGTACAATGAATTGTATACAATCAGTATTATTCATTGTAGATAAACTACAAATTGCATTGGCAACTAAAAGTTGGCCTTGAACTCCGATGTTTATAAGCACTATAAATTGGTACAGTCTCTATTTTCCAAAATCAACCCATTGTTAGCAATTGAATAGAATCAAGTAACAATAGCAACATCAATATAGATAAATAAGTGATTCCCCAAAATGACTCCATTATTCGGTTTAGATAGGGACATCAATCCGATAAAATTGCAAAGTAGGTGTTGGAAGTTCGATTACTTCGGGTTTATGTAGTTTGTATATAGAGATAACTCAACTATCTTTAGTTTAGAATGCATTTCTCACAACACAAGAGGTATATATGATCTTATATTCTATTTTTCACTTCCACGTACATAATGAATCTTTATTTCATTTTTTAACCGCATTTTTCATTTAGTCATGCTACGTCAAGCACCAAAAAGTCGAGAAATTAGAGCTAATTTTACATGAAAATCATTTGTATCTTTGTAATTTTTTTTATCATGTCATACAACATGATGATATAATAAAAACATTTGGTGAATACAAACTTATTTTTGCAGGAAAACTCTTTTGATTGAATTCTTCAAAGGTGATTTTCCATGGAAGACATGACTTCAAGCCGAGGCCAGGTGTAGGTCCCAAGGGGTGTAAGTGTAAGGTTTAGAAGGGGGGTTGAATAAACCTTACCAAATTTTCGATTTAGTCCTTTTAAATCTCAGAGTTGATACTACACAGTGTGTCCTTGATGGATGATCAATTCACCACTCAGTAGAGTTAATCTCTCAATGCACTCAATCGATTTGTTGATGGAGTAACTCATTTGTTGGCTCTAAATTAACTTTTTGTGGTTTTGTTTTCAATGGAAGACTTAACACCCTTAAGTTTGATTAAGCAAGAGTTTAGTGCTTGGTTTAGTACTTATAGATTATCAAGTGGATAGCAAATTTATCGTGAGATATAAGCAATTAAAAATGCAGGAATTAAAGTCTTGAAATGTAAATGACACAATAAAATTTTTATAGAGGTTCAAGATGGTGTAATTCTTCTACTCCTCTCTTCTCCAACTCTGGAGGAATCCACTAGGTAATGATCGGTTTACAAAGTGGTAAAGAATCCGGATACAAGTCTTGATCACAGGCCGACTTGATCCTTTGGGACTCGATCCGGGAGACGCCTTGATCACTCGGTGGCTTCTCGTACGACTCGCCTTCTTCACGGGGGCAACCGCTTTGCTACTACTGACTCACTTGCTCAAGCTCTTTGGATTTGATCACGAAGCCCTCCAAAAGCTTAAGGCTTGGTTCGACTTGAACCTTCCTACAATCCTTCGTGGAATGTAGACCCCTTTTCTTCAAAAGTTTTCTCTTCAACTCGATTGAAGTTATCTTTCCTTCACAGTGAGTGTTGGATTGATGTACTTCGTAATGTAGGCTTGAGGATTAATCTTGAATGATTTGAGAGTATTTCGGTTACAATTTACTAGATTTCTTGAATGTTCGTGGGTTCGGGTAACCTTCTCTCGAGTCATTCCTCGGCCTTTTATAGTGATCTTTCAAAAATTTGCCCGTTGAAGAGATAAGCTTATTTTTGAAAGTCACTTGCAGTCGTTGGCTTGTCTTGTTGCGATTCTTGGAATTGCCATTTTTCGTATGAATTGTTCTTTCACCTTTTCGAGTTCGGACACGGTGTAGTGCTTCCCATTCGTTCATTCCTTTTGCACGCAGGGACCGAGCACTCCAAGAAAGGTGGTATGGAGATATTACTTGTTTAAGTAAATCTCTTGATTTCTGCAAACGGATCTTTACTGATTATCTCGAAAACATTGCATTTCCTTGCTTTCCTGGGTGACTTAGAGTCGACTTCCAATCGTGGGCGACTCTTCCGTCACTTCAACTTGAGACTTGGCTTTTTTGAGTTGACTTGACCGATACTCCACTCACCGCATCTCACCGCTTCTTGATAGAGTTCCGTCTACTCTTCTTTGCCATACTCATTGCCTCTCACAGAGTCTTCCTTCCGATCTTGATTGTCTTCTTGCATGTTAGGCGTAGGTGACTTGACTCACTTGACCAAATTTCTAATTGTTACAATGCATTTTACAACAAGAATTGGGGTCTGCCAACTTTCTATTCTAAGTTTTACATGGCATTCATCAAAATCTAAACAATAAAATTCCTAACACCGGGGTTCTCGGATGTAGATTCTATTGGTAACTCCATAAAGAAATTATAAAAGCATGTTAAATTGAAACACCATTTCACGAATGAACTGCAAACAATCATACTGAATTGCTTTATTGCACATGGGAATACACCAAAATATTTATGTTGGCATACAGAATTAGAAAATTACAAGAAATCAAACAGACAAATGTGTAATACAATATTTTTCTGTCACCAGTGAAGTTTTTTCTTTATTTTCTAAATTTATTTTGTATAGTAGATCAATGCTCTTACCTGAACATCAGAGTATGCGAATTGCCAATAGTTTAGATTCTCCTTTGCTTTATCTGTTAATAAATAATTTCATAATCAGTAAAAAAAGTATGATGAATGAAAAAATTAATTATGCTAGAAAATTAGTCAAAAAATGATTATAGAACTTATTGCCAAATGAGCAATTTACTTGGTTCACAGAAAGGAATAATATGTTTTCCTTCTGCCATTGGAAATTAACTATCAACAATTGTATTATACCAACATAAAAAAGTACTTCATTTTCTTCAATTGTAGCACAACCTATAATAATCATTTCATAAAGATGATTTCCATTAAAAGGAATCAATCTGATGGTTTTCAATACAAAAAGGTTGTATTATGCTCTATATATGATTGAATTTGAAGTACAATCAATATCGTCAAAACCCAGAACTTCTAGAAAATCTAATTTTTTTTTATTCCTTTTCTCCAAAAAACAAATACAATATCTGTAAAAACAAATAAAAATTACAGTCCAGAAAACTTATAGAAAAAATTATATATCTGAAATGCATGTATGCAAGCAAAATTTAAACAGCTTATGCTAATGAAAAATATGAATTTAGTTGAGAACATGTCTTAACTCATACCCACATAAGGTTTTTAGTTTTTAATGGTTGAAATAGGACCGATATATAATGAATTTTAATGATTTTTATTACGCTTTTTCGTATGTGTTTTTCATTGAAATGCCGTATAAAAATTATTTTGCAGAAAAATATTGATTTTCAATGGTGTATTGTTGAAGGTTCTATGAGAAGAATGTTATGTTCGACATCAATTTCTCTTTTGTCCATTACCAAAAAGGGTATGATAGTTTGTATTCATTAAAGTAATTTTCATCATTTAATATTTATATATATTTACAATAATAAATATTTTTATTTTGCAGGCTACACATTATTATGGATTACATGAAACTATTATTTGCTGATTTTCGTTTCTTGCATCCCCAAGTTTCTCTACGATTGTTGAAGATTGTCAAAACAGTAGAAAGCCGTTAGATGAATATTCGTTTGTAACTCAAATGTAAAATTAAAAATACTTTTTATATTTTCAAATTTGTATTATTATATTGTATATTTCTAGACATGTTCTGATTTTTAATTTGTTATATTTTTTGCTTAGTAAATAAACTTTATGGAAGTTTTCTTAAGCTATAGCAAAGAATTGAATAACGACCCATTGTAATGTTTTCAATGTTTCATTCATCTAGCAAATTATATATATAAATAATAATTTAAAAATACATTATTGACATTCATCCTCCAAAACCTATACTTAAAAAAAATCGGCATAACAACTATATGTCGTGGTTATCCCTAAGAGTCTATGCAAATGATATTATTGATTTGTTTTATTTATATAATAAGTGTTTTTGTGTGTGCTTATGATTTATTGTTCTATTGTCTAATCCATAATATTTATTTTTAGTTTTCAAAATTACAAATATTATATTCACTATATT